>BGPR01009304.1:3077-27544 GCA_013235015.1 Araneus ventricosus | reverse complement strand
TATAATTTGGTAAAAATAAGTAAATAAATATAATTTGGTAAAAATAAATATTTCAAATGAACAAGAAAGAGAAGCTGAAACAAGAGTTTCGTTCATAATACCACTACGTTGAAAAAGTTCCGGAACTTATTTTTTTACGGGAGGATGAGTACATATAAACCCTGTTTGTTTGATGTTTCTTTCGAAGTAACTACTCTGTACAACTACGCGTTTTTGTCATCATTCATTAAAAAAATGTAAATGCGGATTGTAAGCCTCTTTCCGTCACACCCTGTAATGTCTTCGTCGCATCATTTGTTCGGAACTTGAGAAGCGGTGCCTCTTAAGAAAATTCTTCACCCGAGGAAAAAGTCACATGGGGAGAGACTAAGGGAATAAGCTGGCGTGGAAATACTGGAATGTAATATGACACCAGAAGGTACCTGCGAGTCAGCACCTTCTCTTGATTGAGCACCCACGACCTGGCCTTCCCCACGATGGGAAGTTTTGAATGCCTCTAATCACGAGTTACGCACATGCACTCTATGTATCTGAGGAAGAAGGCTGCTGTGACTAGCCGATCATATGATACTCTTCGCTTGTTCTGCGGGAACTGGCATAATTAATTTATTTGGAAAATATTAAAAAAATTCCGTAACTCTTTGAACGCAGTAGTTTAGTAATTTTTATAACTTTTTGAACCTCGAAGATCTTATAAAAACCACTTAATTATATTTTGCATTTTTATTAAACAACTTTATTTAAGTTGAATTAATTCGTATATGTAAATTTAATGTTTTATAAAGATGGAATTTTGAAATTGATTTTCACTCACTTTCTGACGTACTAGAGCTATAAAATTTCGTACAGTGGTGTTCTAGATGACAACCCAATGCCTTAATACTGTCTGAACTTAGTTATCAGTTAATAAATTGATTCTAATTAGATTTGATTTTATATAAGTGGCGCCATCTGTTGGAAAAATTGAGAAAAACTAAATACAAGGTTCCATAATATTTATAATAATGAATTATAAATGAAATTATTAAAGGATAAAAAAGTAAAAATCAATAAACTAAAAAGTTCTTAAAAGCATACTCTTATTAATCTTACTCATAAGTAGAAAATATTTTTTTTCTAAAATTGCGAAGTCAGCAGAAATATTTTGGATTCAGAATACAATCTTTACAACAAAATTATCATTCAGCGTACAATGAGAGGGAAATCGCAAATTTAGATTGTTTTTGATGTGTTGTCATATTCCAGTTGTGCTAAAAAAAATTCTAATTCAAGTGAATTACATATAACAGAGATATACGAAACTTTTTACAGAGTCCACCTTACATGATGCTAAAGAAGTCTGAAAATGGAAGTGAACCTGTAGGAAATGATCGTTTTGAAGGTTACTGTAAAGACATGATCGATATTATCTGTGGAATGCTGCAAGTGAAATGTGAGATAAAATTGGTAGAAGATAATTTATACGGTGGATTTGATTCATCCAAAGAAAGGTGGACAGGGATGATTGGAGAAATTATCCAAGGCGTAAGTAAATCTTTAGATGTTTTAGTTATTAGTTTTGGTGATGATGCTTGATTTTAAAAAAATCTACGGAGGGTCCGCGCCGTAGATTTTTCGTGAAAACGTCGGGATAAAATCATAAAACAAGTATTTCGTATTAATATGTAATTTAATTATCAGTATCTTTAATACGATATTTACATAGAGTAGTATAATGGTTACAGAATAGATAAATCACAAGCTACCACAGACCCTTGTTGCATGCGATAAACTTGTGATTTATCTATTCTGTAACCATTATACTATTCTGTGTAAATATTGCATTAAAGAGACTGATAATTAAATTACATATTAATACGAAATACTTGTTTTATGATTTTATCCCGACGTTTTCACGAAAAATCTACGGCGTGGACTCGAACTGCACCTTTCTTATGTTTTATTTAGAGTAGCTTTTGATGGCGCCATCTGTTGACAGTATATAGAACTATATTTCGCGTATGCGCAGTAAAACATTATTTACTACAAATGCTCACATTTCCCGTAATATTCACATTTTTGAATTCAAATTTTAATACAATGTTTCTTTTACGTATTATCATGTATTCTGTAAGCTTCGTACAATTCGAAAGAAAACTCTGCATGTTATAATAAAAAAAACATGCGGAGTTTGAAATTTCCAATTTAATACCGATTTTTACTTATATTCTGATAAATATTTTTATTGTCTCACTTGAGTCCTAGTAATTCTCCCCAAGCTAATTAAAATGACACCAGAATCAATCTCCTAGCTAAACGCGTTTCCACGCTACACTTGTTTATAACCTTACATAAAGCTAATTCATAACCATCACGCGCATGCGCCAACACTCATACGATGACTTCACAGGCAAAACAAATACTATGCGCCAAACTCTTACAGATATGATCCATCCGTTGTGGGGTCAACCATTCTTTTCGGATTATTAGTCTTGTAGTTATTAGCGATTCAAATCTGACGGTATTTTGTCACACAAGAAAGTTCGACCGACTATCACTGTAACGAGCGGAAAGACGTTTCCACGTCAAAAATACACGCATTATATCGCCGTCGTTCAGGCAGAAGTCACTAAGTCCACAAAACTTTTTGACGGACTACTGCAGTCAATTAGAATTTGCAATTTATTATCTCGTGATAGAAACCTACTATCTGAGCATCAGTAAATCAGCCATTGAAGCTAGAAAACTTTAAAATAATTTTTACTATTTATCATAATGGCACAAAATTATTTAAGTTTAAATTGAATACATCTCGAAACTATCGTTTTGGACATCTGCCTGAACGACGACGATATGCTCTTTTAAAATAGACACATGTAGTTCACTCTTAAACTGAATGAAATTGTATTTGTTATACAGGGTGATTCAAAAACTGTTCAAAACTGTTACTGGAAGTAGAGAGCACGAAAATTAACCAGAATCACAGAGGAATATATATTCGGAAACGTCACCCGGGTGAGCTAGAGGATACGCGATGATTCAGAAAGGATAAGCCAATACCGGTTGAAAACCGTTTATTTGGCGATATATTGGAACCTCGGTAACACGAACCCCACGAATCCGAAATTTTGGATAATCCGAAATCTTATTTTAATTTTTTTTGAAAAATGTTTATTAAAAAACGAAGGAAGAATAACAATTATGAATCAGAAGCAAAGCTAATGTTTATTCCTAGCTTAAATGAAACATTTAAATTGGTATTTAAGAATGAATACAGCATCTTAATTTCTAGAAACAAAATCGGTTATCTCCTTTTAACGTAAGGAATTAAACCTGCTTGACGATACAATATTGAGCCAGCACCGCATAAACATAACGTCGGTTGGTGTAGCGGCAGCGTGTTGTTTGACGTAGCGTGGCGCCGTTCATGTGATACAAGATGTGTCGAGACGTATTCTTCCTCTCTTTCTACGGGATTATCTTGATCTTGATTCTTGACCGTGGACGCAATGTCGTGTGGGAACAGTGATACTGTACTTCAACAAGAATTAATTCATTCACACGACACACACTTCAACACGATCAACACTTCAACACAACGTAACAGTGACAGGCTTCGATAGGGAAGCGCATGCAAGATCCGACTCCATTCGGGCGGACAAGACAACGGCTAAAACCAACCCCGCCACTTTTTACCCAGTATGCTAATTTTAGCGCGCATTGTCATAGTAACCATGAATCACTCGAACTCAACGTCACTACCTTCAACTTGTTTGCCTAGGGCTCCACTGTGCCGTGGAAATTGCCTCTAGCTCTTTCCGTAGTCTTTCACAGAACATACAAAGTCAATACTCTACTGCATTTTGTATATCAAGACTATTTTACCGAATTTCTCGTATAATCCAAACAGAGGTCAGCCCCAATCAGCTCAGATACCTGAGGTCCCTGTGTACTTTAGATTTAGACAGTTCATGGATACATCCAGTTTTACAACACCTGCTCAAATGTTTTACCTTTCCACACCTCACAGTGTCTGTGTATAGATTGCCGAACCTTTTCGAAAATGTCCTGCAATTTCACTGACATCTGCAGCGGCGTTGCATATTCTTCCGACGAAGTTGACATGTTCTCCCTTTCAGCTTTCGTAAGCTGTTGATGTTCTTTGTAAGCAGTCGGAACTTTAAATTGCTAACGCTGAAATCCAGCTAAACGCTGGCGAACAGCTTCGTGTAGCTCACCCGGCCATGTTTTCTTACGTGATTTGGCTTATTTTTATGTTTCTTACCTCTCCAAAAGTTTGTACGTTGAATTTTGTATACATCCTGTCTAATTATCAAATATTGTTTTTCACACAACAACCGAAAACATGGCAAAAGTAGACTCTGCTATCTTTAACATATCAGAGCATTTGGAATTATCACATTAATAACGATTTGGGTCGGTTAAAAAATCAGGAACTTTGATATGACACTTCTAGGCAGCGAACTACGCGAAAAAATTTCATACAAAATGTATTAATTACTTAAGTTTTCCAATTTTAATAATTTTTCTAAAATGTATTTTTTTCAATTTTAAGGAAATTCGAAATCGAAATTAACAGCTCATGAAGCTCATCTCGTACAACATCATTATTGAAAAAGTTATTCAGATTAACCTGTTGAGGTTTTAGATAGACAGATAGAAGGAGTGAAGGATTGTTTAGTAATTATTTTTTGTATTCAAATCTGAAAACTTGCATTATTTTTAATTGTGCAAAACCAATAATCAGAAATTAATTATTGTGATTAATTATTGAGAAATTATTTATTATTATTAATTGTGTAAAAACAAAACCTTTAAGCAATAGTCAGACGATAAATACACTTGATATTACCTTTTACTGATCTCGAAATCCATCTCTGAAATGTTGTAGGCGAATGGTATTAACTCTTGGTATAACAGAATGAGGACATTTTATCGTTCTAATCTTTTTAATTGGTTTTCGCTATTTTATATTCATAAAGTTAACTATCCATGGTGTTCAAATACAAGATTAACACAAACCTATCTCCTAGAAAGCTGATGTTGCCGTAGCTGATTTAAGAGTTACCGGAAAACGTCAAAGAGTTGTCGACTTCACTGAACCGTTTGACATGGTGAGTTTCAGCGTCGTGATGAAAAACCCCCAAAGCGTGCGGGCAGCTTCCTCGATGTTCTTCGTTTTCAATGCCTTTACTTCGAACGTATGGATCTGCATCCTAGTGTCAGCCATCCTGTTTAGTGCTCTCTTCCACGCAGTCACCAAGTTCACGGGAGCTCCAGACAGTATCCAGTCAGCTTCAGGAATATGGGGCAGGAGGAACGCTATCACCATGAACGTGTGGTTTGCCATAGGGAGTTCAATGATGCAAGGAACAGGCGTCTATCCTAGGTATGGGTTTTGAACTAAAATAAGAAAAATTCGGTCTCAAATTTTATTGGGGGATTGCTTGTGGGAATTTGATATTTCTTTCCACAAGAATTAAACCATTATTTTTAAATACGAGGCGTGTCCGGAAAGTAAGTACCGTTTCGTTCTACCGCCATCGCAGCGCTAGTGTCGCAGTTCTGTGCATGTGCACACATGTCTCTGGGTCATCGTCTGTCCACTGACACCATTACAGCAGGATTGTGTTGTGTTTACATGTGTTAGTGAGCATTCAAAATGTTTAAGACGATTGCCGATCCCGCCGACTGTGAAGTACGTTCTGTAATATGGTTTTTGAACGCAAAGAATGTTAAGCCAGCTGAAATTCATCGTCAACTTGTAGAGATTTATGGTGAAAATGTAATGACTGATGGAATGGTTAGAAAGTGGGTTCGACAATTCAGTGATGGACGCACCAATGTTCACGACGAAGCACGGAATGGGCGACCTTCTGTTGTCAATGATGGTTTGGTTGCAAAAGTGAATGAGAAAATTCGTGAAAACAGTCGGTTCGCAATAAGAATGCTTTGTGATGAGTTTCCACAAATTTTAAAAACTGTTTTGCATGGGATTGCCATAAATCGCTTAAATTATCGCAAATTGTGTTCCCGTTGGGTTCCGAAAATGCTTACGGATGTCCACTTAACGAAGGGACTTGGCAATGCTTTGACATTTCTTATCCGATACAGTGAAGAGGGCAATGAATTCCTAAACAAAATTGTGACCGGTGATGAAACTTGGGTTTGCCATGTCACTCCAGAATCCAAACAATAGTCGATGAATTTCAGCCGGCTTAACATTTTTTACGTTCAAAAACCGTATTACAGACGCACTTCACAGTTGGCGGGATCGGAAATCGTCTTAAACATTTTGAACGCTCACTAACACCTGTAAACACAACACAATCCTGCTGCAATGGCGTCAGTGGACAGACAATGAACCAGAGACACGTGTGCACATGAACGGAACTGCGACACTAGCGCTGCAGTGGGGGTAGAACGAAACGGTACTTACTTTCAGGACACGCCTCGTAGCTCTTTCAATCTGACTTTCCGAGTTATAAATGTTTTATCTAAAACAAAATTTTGTTGGTGGAGTTCTGAATTAAAAATGTTCTTATTTTATGATATTTTAAAGCTAGGTGCATAAATGAATCAACGATTTGGGTAGTAAAGTTAATTCTTATTGAATTTTAACATGTAGAATCAGGTTAAAAAATCAGTTTCAAGATTTGTGGTCATTTCCTGGTTCTAAAGTTGCATAGCAGTTTGCTAGTAACTAGCTAACCAAGTCTTGAGGCACTTCATAAATTGACCAGAATAACATCTGGCATGCGTCCCTTCTCTAAAACGTCCATTTCAGCACTTGAGTATATATTAAACTTTGACGTTCAAAGATTTTCAATTCTCGACACTTCAGTTAAATAGAGTTTTGTCTTTAATGGAGGACAATTAACATGACGAAACTAATTACTGACAAACATTTTTACCAAACGAATTTGAAAATAAACTCTACTTTTTAATTTGAATTTTAGATGTTCTAGATATACATTACTACTATACATCAGAATACTGCAATTTAATTTATTCTCTGTACTTTTCCTAATGACGAAATATTTTGAATTTGATTCTTCTTTTAGCTAAGATTGAAATTTAATAAAAACAATTTTCAAAAACGCAAGTTATTAGTGTAATAAAAAGTATATTTTTTTTTGTTTTGAATACTTTCTGCTTTTTCGTTTTTAATTTATAATTTATTTTCATAAATATTATGAATCTTGTAAACATTTTTTTCTAAAATTCACTACCAGGTGGCGCCACTCGTATGTATAGAAATTTATTACTGATTTATAATAATTATTTTATGTGATACTTCTGAAAATATTAAGATAATGTATTAGCATTGAGAACACACTAGTGTAAAAAATTTGAAAACTCTAATGCATTAGGAAGAGAGTGAAAAATCGATTACAAAATACCATTTTTAAAAACATGAAAATGAGTCAAGTTAAATAGAAGTGTGTAAGAACCGTGCTCGATTTTTATAATAAAGTATCAACTAATTGTTTCCTTAATCCAGTAACCTGTAGTAATACAATAATAAAAAGATTTCTACAGAAACAACAGTAGCTTTAAAATAATTTCTTAGGGTTAATACCAACATCAAATATTTAAAAAAAATTATCACAAGAAAGGAAATGCATTGCAAACCACATAAAACATATTTTTTTAATAATAATAGTAAGTATGTATTTAACTACTTATCAAAATTGTAACTGTTTTTGGAATATCAGACTAGGTATGGCGGTTATTGCAAAAAAATAAAAAAACAGTTTTCGGTTAAACCGGTTATTGCAAAAAAAATCGTTTTTCGGATAAACCGGTTTTTTTCACCTCCCATTTAACCTGGCGGTTAAAACCGCTCAAAATAACAGGTTTTTGAAAAAAACCGTTTTTTTTCCTTAAAGCAAACTTTTTGTGGACAGAATTTTTTTTATTAATAATAATATAAAATAAGTAAGTATTACTACAATAATTAATTAATGTAATAAGTAATGATTATAAATAAGTAATTAATACAATATGCAATAATAATAAATGAGTAATTATTGCAATAAGTAAGTACAGTGGTACCTCCGAAAAGCGGACAGTCACGGGACCAAAAGTTTTGTCCGTTTTTAGGAGGTGTCCGCTATTGGGGAGGACAAACTTTTTATTAAAAAAGTTTTTTCACTTCTGTTTGATATATGAAACATATATTTTTATCTTGCTTGTTAGAAAAATTTTGAAATGTTTGCCAAAATAATTGAAAGTTTTTCAAAAATACCTGTCCTCTATCCAGAGGGAATAACATGAATTGTTCTATATAGGAGGACTGGGACTCGTAAAAATGTCCGTTAATTAGAGGTGTCCGCTATTCGGGAGTGTCCGTTAAGGGAGGTACCACTGTATTATAGACAAAATTTTTTATTAACATTGTTTTCACAAGAAATTGATTCATTAGCCAATATTTATCATCTAATCTGCTCATAAAAACTCTTTAAGCAATGTGTTGATCCGTGAGTCGACACCTCTCATCGGAAACAACATCATTCAACGTAGATACTAATCTTTCGGACGCCACAGAACTTCCGACTAAAGATAAATATATTTTGCCTACAAAAAACAGACGCCGTTTGCAGACAATTTTTTTTTATTAGTATTGTTTTTGCAAGAAATCAATCCATTGGCCAACATTTATCTGTTCATAAGGACTTTTTCAGTAATCCGCCAACCAACAGACGGTTGTCGGTGATTGGTCTAAGATGATAAAATTCAAAACTTTATAACTTGGTAAATTTTAGTCTAGTCGGTCCTAAAATCGAACCTATCTTACGACCCGGTTTTTGGATTTTAAAAAAATAACCGTGTAAATCGGAGCAAAAAAATAACCGAAACAAAAAACCCCCGGTTTTTGGTTTAAACCGGTAGGTTTCTCCCATCCCTATGCATTACCATTGCAACAGCATTAAAAACCACCAAGTGTTTTAATTGTTGAAAGTTTCCTTTAGCTTCTTGCAAAAACTTTCAGCCAGTTCATCAACCTATCGAACAGATTCAATGGGAAAGAATCAATAGCACATTAATAAAGTTTTAACAAAGGATGGCTTTCATAATCAATTTGCATTCCACAGACAAGTTAGAAACTAATGCTTCGAAAGTGCGACTTAAAATGAGCATTATTTATAAATGCCAACAAATGCTATTAATTATATCAAAGATTTATCTAAATTAACAAATAATGTATTCAATATGTAAATAAACAATTAGAAAATAAAGATCTTTCTAAAAAGAATTTATAAGCTTATTTTTAGCATGATACTGCTATCCTGAGTGGATCGTACGAGATAAAAGAAGAACTAAGTTACCACTCTTCTTTTGATAATGAAGCACGAGAAGATTCAAAAATTTCCGAATCCCACAGCCCGCATTGCACATTAAAAGCACCGTCATGTTTTGAATAACAATGACTAACAATCTTAGAGAACCGTAAAGAGGGTTGGCTTTATCTCTTTTAGAAACTGAAAAGTCATCAGTTTTGTCCAGCATGCTTTATTCCTTCCTGTTTCATTCTGAAATAAAGGTAAAGAGGGCGATTACTTTATTTAACATCTTAGGAGGTTGTTGAGATTTTTATCAAAACTTTATAGAATGACTAAGCGAATTTTTGCGATGAAATATTGCTCTAGGAAAAGCATACTACTTGCTCGGAAGAAGTTGGGATCTGAAAGGAGAAGAAATAACTGGAAAGCCTTTGGCACGGATATTTTGAAATATTTGTATAGGCCTTTAAAAAATTGTTTCAGATTTCCAACAAAAGTTAGAATACAGCATTTTGCATTTGTTATATGAAATCTTCTTGTATATGAGAATATTTGTTATATAAGATGCCAATTAAAGATTTCTAAAGTAAAGAGAAGTTGAAAAGGTCAAATTAGCTTTCAATTTGTGTTGCTCCCGAAAATAAAGTAAACTTTTGGATTCTTCCGATGACAGATTGCTCCAACAACAGTTGAAATATTATCTTTTACATTTTTTATATAAAGTTAAAGATGCCATTTAAGGATTTTTGAAGTAGAGAGAAGTTGAAAATGTCAAATTAGTTTTCAATTTGTGTTGCTCTAGAAGATAGAGTGAACTTTCGAATTCTTCCGATGACAGATTGCTGAAGAAAAATGTTACTGCTTGCCCAGAAAATATTGGTATTTGAAAGGAGAAGAAATAACAAGAAAGCCTGTTGTTCGAAAATTTTGAAATACTTGTATAGGCCTTTGAAAAAAATTGATTTGAGAGAGTTGTTTCAGATACATAATATAAGTTATAACATAGCATTTTGCATTGAATCAGAGACATCACTTAAGGTTTTCTAAAGGAAGTTAAAATTAGTATTCAGTTTTTGCTATTCCCGGAGAAATTGTAAAATTAATGACCCGAATCCATCAAATTTTATTACAGAAACCCAAAAAATGCATGGATTTTGTAAAGCAGGGTTTTTGCAACCCTTTCTCTTTTTTCGATTTAAAAGTTTTCACGGCTGCATTTCCGCAATACCAAAAGTATTGATATGCAGGAAAAAAATTGCAATAAAAATTTAAAATTAATTCATGATATATAGAAAGAAAATGAGATTAATACATTTGGAGAGTTTAAACGAAATAATTCAAATAAAAAGTGGTTTTCTTAACTGTTTTTAGTTATGGTTGCTGAAGAATTTTATACAGGGTAATTTCATATTTCCGATCCCTCTTCACTATTGAGCCCATTTTAAACTGCGAGAAAAATTTTCTCTGATACTCCATTCGAGGTATTTCGACCCATAGCTTAAGAGTGCTGGGTCGAAAGGAATGTGAAATCAATGGGAATGCTCTCCCCTCGATTTTCTAGCATAGTAATGAAAAAAGGTTCATTTCGTGCTTCGTCTTATAGTGAAGAAAACAGAATATTCGTTTTGGACGTCTTTCTTTCAACCAAATGACTCCGATACAGGTCTACAATTTTGTCTATAAGACCACATTTCATTTATCTAAGTAGTTGTGTTTTTAATTGCTAGCTCTCACGCGCACATGAATATACAGACCGAAAGACGGTCAAACCTTTGACGCATTTGGTCAGAAATTTGATTTTCTACAGATCTACAATTCCGATGATAAAAACCCACGATACATTTCGTCTATCTAGTTATCTGCGTTTTTCGGTTCACTTCAGAAAGAATTTCGAGATTAGTTGCATATATTTCTCTGAAAAAAGCTTTTCTGGTTTTTTCTGATTAAATTAAAGAAACGTTTTACAACAAAATTTGGATTATACAGCAATTTATTATAAATTACAATTTGTCGAAATTTCGGTGAAAAGTTACCTCATAGTTGGCGATTCCTTGCACTGCTAATTTTTTTTCCAGTATATTTCAATAGAAAATTCACTGTGTATAATGTTAGGCATATTTATTGAAAACCTAAGTGTAAATATACAAGAAAAATAAATTTTATAAATACCTGACTATAACTAACAATTTAACGCCGTTGTATTCGGTCAAATCAGGATGGTGTTTTATAAATTCTTTTATCCAATTATTGCCGGTTGTGTTATTAATGTATCTATCTATTAATACACATTCTTAGTAAGATAAGCCTTTATTATCATTTTAAGATCTACACTATTGACAGGAAAACCAAAGTTACTGAACTGTACTATACAAGTTACAATGGTCTTTTCCTTTTCATTTGAGAAAATCATGGGATTTCCAGGTTTCCTTATATGAAGTAGCTTTCTTTTATAACAAACTGATCCCTTGGGGTACCATTAAAAGTTTCTGCCTCTTTAAGAGCACACTAACTTTATTAAATGGTATTAAAGCAAGCTTCTAGGGTCTCTGGAGAGAAATCCATAAACTTACTAGTTCCTAGCTTCCTTTCATACACCCTGGGCATATCTGAAGCAAAAGAAAACTTTGTTCTTATTATTTTTTAATACAAAAATAAATTAACAAGCCAACTGTGGTTGATTTTCCATGGTGCAATGAAACTCTCTTTTCCAGTGGTGCAAAGTTACACCACGTCAGAAAAAAATAATTACAATTTAATTAACAAATATAATTGTCATTAAAAATTACAAAATGAAAGCTAAATTTGTTATCTTTCACATTTAAATGCACTTGGCTTCAAAAATGTCATACTTTCTTCACCAGAGACAGATTTTTCAGATTTTTGAAAGCTAAGTTTGTTATCTTTCACATTTAAATACACTTGGCTTCAGAAATGTCATTCTTTCTTCACCAGAGACAGATTTTCCAGCACTAAAAGTTTCGCTGAAAAACTCATTGTCTCTTCCTTCTGTCTCTATTCTTGAATGATTGTTATATACGTTTAAAGAATGAAATACACTAATAAGTGTTGCCAAGAAACGAGAAAAAAATTTCAATCCCGTACCCCTAATCAATTGGCTTCAATTTTAATCTTTAACAAAACTTTTATACTAGTGCAAAGCAACCCAGTTATGCAGTATGTCAACATGAGATGGATAGACTTCCCATGTATGAATTCCGTCCAAAGTTTCATAGAAAACAACAATTATGGTGTAGAGACTAAATACCGAATTTCATTTGTATAGATCCTTTCGATTTTGATTTATCGTGTTCACAGACAGACCTACAGATATAATAGCGAAACTATTTTTTTTTCGGACTCAGATAAGTCTAAAACGCGGAAATTCATCAAAAACTTAAGGTTGATATTTTTTGGGGTTTACCAAGTTTCAGTCCCCATTCGTTCGGAAAAAAAAACAATTTTGGAGGTCCTTGGTTTTTTCGAACCAATGTTATGTCTGTCTGTTGGTCTGTGAACACGATAACTCGAAAACACAAAAAGTTAGATGGATGAAATGTGACATATGGCTTTTACACCAAAATTACAGATATCTGTTAAATGTTGGACGAAATTCGTCGAGGGGAAATCTATCTGTCTGTCTGACAGCCCGCATGTAAATGAACGCGAAATCTACGACTCAATGTTATAGATGGATATATGATTTTATGAGTACAATTGTAGTTCTATTTCAAATTTTGGACCAAATTATTTAACTGGTTGACTGTCTGTCGGTCTGACTGTTTTCATGAATATGAACGAGTATGGGCACGATAACTCAAAGCGGAATGGGAAGGAGATAAATGAATGAAATTTGGCATGTTAGATCAAATTTTGGAAATTTAATATAATTACACCATATTTGTGGATATGTATCAAATTTTGAGTCAAATTAGTCGAAGGGCAGAGTGATTGCTTGTCCACGTATATGTGAACACGGTAACTCTGAAACGCAACAAGTGCAGTTGAAATCTGGCATTGGCTATATCAAAGTTTGGATTAAATCCATCAAACTGCAAACTGTCTGTCCTTGCTCATGTGAAAGCTATCATCGTGTGTGACAAATGAAATTTGGTATGTTGTTTCCATGCCTAAATCGTATATCTGTAACAAATTTTGACCCAATCAGTCGAAAATAAAAGGTCCGAAATGCTTTCTTGGTTTTCTTCATTGTGCGGCAAAGATAAACGCAAAACGCATGACATTGGGGAAATATACGAGAAAGTCGTGGGGAGAATACTCCCTCTGGTTTCATTTAAAGATAAAGGTAGGCCGCGGTAGCCTGGTAGTAAGGTTTCGGCTTCAAGGCCGAAAGGTTCCAGGTTCGAAACCCGATTAAACTGAAGATCCGCCGTATATCGGGCCTGTCGCACGTAAAATCATACATAGTGACTAAACGTCCTCCCGCTGGTGTGGTGCGGAAGATTGGAAAGAGGGCGCCAGCTCAGGCGTTGTCCTCGTCATCCGACCGCGGCTCAAAATGATGGTCCCAAAATAGCCCTTGTGTTGCTTCAAGACTTAATGTAACTAAAATTAAAGGTAAAACTTGCCATATTATAATTAGGTAATATTTATAATATTATTCTTAGGTGAGTTTGGTGTTTATAATGATTAACTTATTCTAGGTGTTTGTAACATATTTACTTATTCTAGGTGTTTATAATGATTAATTTAGTCTTTTATACAAATGTAGAAGCTAGTGACTGATTTGTTGTTTTGCAATTTTCTGTTTTTGTAGATCCATTTCATCCCGCATATTGACTGGAGCATGGTGGTTTTCCACGACTATTTTCACCTGTTTGTTTATAGCTTCCCTTACTTCACAACTTCGAGTTAACGATTCTGTTGGAGTACATAGCCCACAATATGTACAATTAAAGGCGCTGTCGTTAGAATCGATTCTCCTTGTAAGTATTTAGAAAATAGTGTTTCAGAAAATCATTTAGGCTTTCCATTGTACATGGAATAAAAAGTTGTTCATTACACAACATGGGAAAAGTTAACACCCATTAGCTGATTTATTTGTAAGACGGTTCCAGGTGTTTTTTTCAGATCCAGTATGGAATTTGACCATCATGTAATCAAAATATGACATTTTTTTCTCTCTTTAAGTACAGTAGAACCTCGCGAATCTCGGATTCCGGAAAATTCGGTAAAATACTCTTGAACTGTAGTAGAGTATTGACTTTGGTTATTCTATGAAAAGAGTACGGAAAGGGTTAGCATCGTCAAGCAGGTTTAGTTCCTGACATCAAAAGAAGATAACGGATTTTGTTTCGACTAATTAAGGTGCCGTATTCATTCTTAAATACATATTTAGATGTTTCTTTTTAATTTTGAATAAGCATTAGCTTTGTTTCTGATTTGTAATTGTTTTCAGAAAATAAAAAAGATATGTTCGGATTATTCAAAATTTCGGATTCCCGAGGTTCTACTGTAATATTTTTCAAACGAGTCTACTAATATTTATCCTGTAAATGTTCGACATTTATTCTTGGGGTTTTAAAGATTCTACTCCTTCTAAATCTAAAGTAACGCGACCAATGAAATGACTGTCAACAGTTTCAAATGTTGATAGGTTTAGTGTTAAAATTATGCATCAACATGAACCAGAATTTTTTTTGAAAATGAAGTTTTTGATATTATTGTAACTGCCCTAAATGTGGCCTTTTTTCTTTTAGAACTTTACGAAAGGAAACTTATTTTCCTTTCTATTCTGTCTTCTTTCATCATGAACTTTTTCAATTAATTATTTTTTGTGTGCTTTTTTCTTTAAGTTATGGAGTTAGATCTCGATATACAGGGTTACTCAAAAATTAAACGTGTAAACTTCAATGGAAGGCAGAAACATCAAAACAAGCCAAAATCACATACGAAAGTATAACAGGTAACTCCAACTGTATGAATTAAAGAGCGTTTTTGGTCAGTGTTTCAGCTGGACTTCAGCATCGGTTATTCAAGACAGCATCAACCTGGTGTATGGAGAAGTTTATGACAATAGAAGGGCCACAAGTATATGTGGAACGGTACCATTTACTGCATCACCATTTACGAATTTGCACCGGAACTTGTATGAATATGGGACATTCTACAGCAGGTTTGATGCAGGGTGACCTTGGGCAGCACACGCACACCTACCTGCCTTGCAAGAAGTGGAATTAAAAACATCATGTCGAACAAAACCCTGGAATAAGTATCTCCATCGCAGCTGCAAATGTTCTCGAGAAGATTCGCCAATCCATACGCTGTCTCTGAACCGTGGTAATGGAAGAACTGTAGACTCTGGGGAATGAACTGTTAATGTTGAGAACTTAGAGCCGTTTCTGTGAAACGGGACGTGTGCACGTTCTGCCTAAGTGTTAAGGATCGACGAATTCCTTTACTGGTTTGACAGTTCTACATCTTCGTATATCCTTTAACTCCTCTGGTGGCCTTTCCGGTCATACATTCCTATGTGATTTTGGCTTGTTTTTGCGCTTTCTATGTCCCCTAACTGTTTGTAGGCAAAATTTAGAACCACTGTGTATATAAATTTTTATATACTTCCAAAATACAAATGCCAATATATAACGTGCAAAGTTGGCTGCTGCAGAAGCCACAGTAGACTATTATATGAATGTTGGATCATATAATATTATACGCAGGGAAAAATTATCTGTATTAGCCCACCCAGAAAAAACTGTACACCAGCTGCCACTTAAACTTAAATTTGGAAGAAATATCTCAGCCAAAAGCACAGCTTGAGGTCTCCTTATCACCGAGGATACATTCATTCATGGGAGGTTACTACTAACCAGATGTTTTAGTGTCCTTTATTTTTGCTATTTTGTTTTGAAAGATCACCAAGCACACAAGAGCTCGGTATCATTTTCAGGTCTATATAACAAAGAATTTCATAATTATTCAATGCTCCCATTTCGAAATGTTATTGATTAAATATCCAAATATAATTTACAGAATCTAATGCTTAGAAATATGAGGGTTGCCCAAATGAAAAGTGGACACGTGCGATTGCGTCAGAATGACTGCAGCTATAGCAGCGCCACCGAACAGGAATATAAAGGCCGGTAGGAGGTGTTCACTGCATACGCCGTTGAACAACGAAAGCTGTTCGTGGTAGAGGAAATTGATCGAAAGTAAAATCGTGCTATACATGGATGCGTCCAGATCGGAACATGCTCGGTAGTACGGTTTCTGATTGCGGAAGGTGAGCGTAATGCGGACATCCATCAGCGAATGGTTGCAGTCTATGGCGAGCACTGTTTAGGTCGAACGGCTGTAAACTATTGGTGTAAAAGTTTTCGCGAAGGGCGGCACGATATCGGATCTGCCAAGGCCGGGTCAAGCAAACATCATGATCACCAACGACTCTATTGATGCCGTTGATGAAATTATCAGAGCTAATCAAAGAGTTCGGACCCGTGACATCAGCGACGAACTCAACCTGAGTAAAGGAACGGTTCACACCATCATTCACCAACATCTGCAGTACAGTAAAGTGTGTGCGGAATGGGTACCAAAGCACCTTACCATTGATCATCAGAAACAACGAATGGGCCTCATTCTCCAGCACTTGATCCGTTATGAGGAGGAACCCGCATTTCTGGAACGCATCGTTACTGGTGACGAGTCCTGGTGTCACCACTACACACCCAAATCCAAGAAAACGAGTATGCAATGGAAACACACATCATCTCCTCCACCAAGGAAATCGAAGCGACGACGACTGCATGGAAAGTGATGCTTTCATTTTTCTTCGAATGCCGTGGACCACTCTTGATTGATTTCCTGCTCCTAGGGAGCACTATCAATTCAACACAATACTGCAGTACTCTGACGAACTACGGAAAGCAATCAAAAGCAAACGGCCAGGCCTTCTCACGCAACAAGTGATCCTTCGCCGTAACAATGCCCACCCACATTTTTTCCGTGAAACCCAGACGACCTTACAAAAATTCTGTTGGGAAGTGTTGGAACACCCGCCGTACAGTCCGGATTTGTCACCCTGTGACTTCCACATCTTTGGGCCACTTAAGAAAGCATTACAGGAGACACGTTTCCATTCGAACGACGAAGTGAAGGGAGCTGGGGCAGGACTTCCTCAAGAATCAACCACGATCTTTCTACAGCAACGGCATAGACCTGCTACCTAAACGATGGAACCTGTGTTACAACGCCCATGGCGATTTCCTTTGATTTCCAATAAAGGTATTCTTTTCATTCAACTTGTCCAATTTTCATTTGGGTAACCCCTATATACTTCATAAAGATTGTTGGAAAGCAAAAGCATCTAAAATTATTGGCGAGTTAATCGAGGAAAATTATGAATTATTATTGCCAAAATACCATGAAATCTGAAATTAAACCAAATCAAATTGTGAATGGTTGAACTTCGTTAATATACTGATAATCTAATCTTATCAGTAGCTAAAATAATAATAATAAAAAGAAACCTGAATTCGGTATGAATAAAGCTGAGATATCCTCTCATTTTACTCCCACCGTAGGAGGACCACAAGTGTGTGGATGAGAAGACGCCTGAGAAGTAAGCGGGTTCTCGCTTTCCTAGTGCGTATAGTAATGATGCGAGGTTAAGTTGCCTCGACTCCGATGAAGCGACGTACCTCCTGTAGGAGGAGCTTGGCCAAGGCCGGTGATGGCCATTCACATTAGGACTCCACCCTCAGTTCCCGTATTAACGTCGTGAGGACTATCATTCAGACAATCTCGGTTACTATGGTAGGACGGAGATAGCTCGATTTGTAGTTACCTATTATTCTTATAGCCAAAATTGCTCTTTTCCCATGAAATCCAAAAGCAAGACAAACCAAATTATGAATTTTTGGATGCTTACACGCAAATTCTCATAGGATCATTTCTACGTTATCTAAACACATTATAATGTGATCTGCATATTAGCTAAAATGAAAATATATATTAATAAAAAGAACATGAGCTCTTACGAATCTTACATTCTCCGTAAAAGACTGCAAAAGTTTTATTATAAAACAAGACCAACTGCAATAATGAATAAAAAGTATATATATTAGTTCTTGTAAGTCAGTGGCGCACAAACTATTTTCCTTTTCGACCCCCTCACTTAGTGTAAAGTTTTTTCAAGACCCCTCTGGGGGTCGTGACCACGCATTTTTTTAAAAGAAAAGCCTTCTATTCTTTATTGTCAAATAAATTTCTTTGAATTTAGCGACCCACAAAAATGTTCTCTCTACCCACGGTTTGCGCACCACTGTTGTAAGTGAATACAAGAACTAGACGATACATACAGAATTTTTAAATATTTCTCTAGTGAAATAAGTTTAGTGATGGATTTATGATATTTTCTCTGATTCTGATATTTTCTGTGCAGGAATCTCTTGAAAAAGGATGGCCAAAAGTAGGCGTAATTTATCCAAGCAATACAGCATCATTCATAAAAGTAAGCAAATCATTAAACCACATAAGAAAATCATCCCGATTCCGGTTAGCATCTGAGGTACATTTCCCCCCTTTTTTTCAGAGATCAAGTTTGCCGTTATATAGAAGGTACTCAGCAATGTTAGACGCCCATCCCGATTTAAAAATAAGCACCAGAGAAGAAGGCATCAAAAGGGTGAGAGAATCCAACGGAGGTTTCATTTTGATGATGGAATCCACAAGCAGCGACTACTATGGAAGACAAAAGCCGTGTGACCTCGTCATGTCTCACGATACATACAATTTTGCCGGCTATGCTATAGCATTTTCTTCAGTTCTGGATTCCGCCTTGAAGTAAGTATGGTAGGGGGCCCGAATATTTCGACTATGTTCCTAATATCGCCCACCACGGTTTCTTCTTAATTTTTAGTGGTATTTGGTGGCCACTACCGGAGATACAAAGCTTCCCCCTTCAGTAGTTGTATGAGGAAGCCATTTGAGCTGTGTTTATTTTTCAATTTCCTGGGAAATTTTGTTGATTTTCGTGTAAAGGGAGTTAATAGTTATGTTTCAATAATTTTAATATAATCGGTAGAGTTCAATTGATAATGTTAAATAATTTCAGGCAGTAATAGTGACTATAATTTGTCACATTTCGGTGTGCTTTGTTTCTTGGCTTGCGATCCGATTCCGAAGGGGGATGCCGCCAACTTTTAGTGCTAGGTTGTTCCTAATATCGCCCACTTGAGTGTTCCTAATATCGCCCACTTGAGTTTTTCCATTATCGCCCACTTAGGTATTACCATTATCGCCCTAGCCCTTTCAGGGGAACTATATTAAAGGAAAAATTACCTTTAAAAATGCATGGTTGATGTCCTATCACCTGACAATACTCCCAAGTTCTTTTTTATTTTAATGTTTTATTTAGGGGAACAGTAAATTAACTACATTGATAAAAGTACAAAAAAATCTAACTTGTATTACTTTAAATTTTTTTCTGCCTTAATTTTCATGTTTAATAAAGAAAGTATTATCATATCATAAGCTTGACTTCATTTCAATCCATTTCAGACACAGGCGATATTAGGAACATATATTGAGCGATACTAGGAACATACAGTGGGCGATATTAGGAACATACAGTGGGCGATATTAGGGACATACAGTGGACGATATTAGGAACACTTTTTTTAGAATGAAAAATTTTGTAGTCACAAGAAAAGTGTTGTGTTTGTTATATAGTTGTAATGGAGTATATATTTGGATAATAGTCCAGATAATAGATTGGAACTATTTTTAGAAAAACTTGCACATGAATTAGCTCTATGATTAAAATAATAGCTTAAGTGGGCGATATTTGGCCCCCTACCTTAAATGCAATAAATTATCTTTGTTACATCAAAATGGCGTATGTCAAAAGCCACTCACAGCAAAACATACGAAATATTTATGTAACAGCTGGGACCACTAAAGACATATGGCATTTTGTGGTAACATAAAACAATCACCTACTACAATTTGAGAGCAGATGCAGTCAACCTGCACAAGTATTTTCATCAATAAAATGTTTTGGTAAATATGACATACGACATTTTGGTATAACAGTAACGAAATGCGTCGTTTCTATTTACTTTCTCGTATACGAAGTACGGAAGGAGAAAGTATTGTAATCGTCAAAAAACTTCCGCCTCCATATTCCACGTTTCAGTGCGGGTTTTCATACACCAGTATCCATAACCATTATATGATTTGTCATAGAGTGCGGCGGATTTTGAAGTAAAATTATTAGCACGAAAACATTTTGTGAGCTTTTCTGTATTTATAAAATGTAATCAATAGATTTAGAAAATAAGAATCTAAAATATTTGCTTGAAATTGTATTTTATAGGGGAAATATCTCTGCAGCTCTCGTGAAAATACAGAGAGATGGTATTTTGGGCCATCTTCATCGAAAATGGTGGATAGAATCTAATCAATGCAAAAAAGATTTTGTAAGTATAAAATTTACTCTTCCACCTTTTCTTTCAAATACATATTCACTTTTTTATATTTACTGAGATTAATTATAAGGAACTGATGTGATTGATTATATCAAATCATGAATTTAATTTATATTTTGAAAGTAAAAGGCTATTTATATTTACTGCGATGAACTACATTTGCCGTATGAGGTGTGTTATATTAAATCATAATTTTAAATTATGTTTTGAGTAGAGAAATATTTTTGGACTTTTTCTAGAACGGTAATTTTGAAATTAATTTTAAGTCTTTCCATTCAGGAAGGCCAATTTAGTGGATTTTCAATTCAGTGCTACTAGTTTAAGGAAAGCCCACGCATTTAAACAATCGTTTTTCGGAACTATGTAAATATGCAATTCTATGCTTCCCTTAAAAAAGAAAAAAATTGTCTTATTCTTAAATCGTTACCAGTCAAATATTTGTCAATTTCAAATATTCCTCGCATTTGGTAAATTTCATTTTTTTAGGAAGCCATCCGTCAACATTGATATTTTCATATATTAGCAGTTTTTTCTCGATATTAAGAAATATTTTCAGAACTTTTACGGCGCTTAAAATTTTAAATATCTTCCGTGTTAGTTAATTCGTGCTTCTTTGTGTTATTTTATAACATTAGTAATTTTATAAATAACCTTAGGGGAAAGTTACTGAGCCGAATTTTGGACCGGTGGGTGCTTAGATTGGACCGGTATCATAATTTCATTTCTATTAAATACTAGCCGCCTTCGGAGACGAGCTTGCTCGCCGGGAATATAATTTCAAATGAATTTCTTATGCGTAATTTTATATTCCTGGTTTCCTTAACAAAGTAATTTTTAACTTCAAATTGTGATAGACATTTAACCCGCGTTCTTTTCGTATCTGACTTTTACTTTCTTTTTCCTTATAAACAAAATAGCTTTCTTAATCGTATTACAAACTACATTACTGGTGACCTGAAAAAAGTATTGATCTGCATTTTATGTCAACATTTTAGTCGGTCATTTTGTGTAATACGTTTAGAAAGTAATTATATTTGAATATTTTTTTCTGCATTACGCAAGAAGTGTACAAAAAAATTTGGACGGAAATCAATTGTGATGAATTTAAAATATCACCTTTATCTTTATCATTAAAAGGTTTTATACTTAATTCAGAAAATCATTCCTGTTGCTTCAACTGCTATTTTCCTATTGATTGCTAGATGAGCTTTTTTAAATCCTTTCCTTCTAACCGCAAATGGCCAACAATGGCTGCCCTTTCATTGTTGACAAATGACTCTTTAGCGTCGTCCTCCTTTCCCCCCTTCGCATGAGCGAATCCAGGGGGCTACAGCCCCCCCAGAGCCAAACCAATTCTTGATTTTATTTAACATCATTACAACCTGTTTTTTTTCTTAATTTATCTTTTAAAATAATAAAATCGTTTCAACATTACTTTCTGGCTTGACTGGCTCGAAAATTTTCCTACTTTTGTAGTCATTCCACTTGTACTTGTAGCTTTGGCATGGTCGAAGACATTTTTTGGCTAGTTATTTCATTGTAATTTTTATTAAATTATCGAAAGTATTGTATTGTTTTTTATGATTCTTATTGTCAGGTGAGTAAAGTCTGTAAAGTTAAAGAGTTTTGGTTTACTTTAGCCTTCAGATTTTACCTTCATCACGACAATACAAAATTTTTATGACCTCCCCCCCCCCCCCCCAGACCCGAATCCTAGATTCGCTACTGCCCCCTTCCCTTCCTCCCTACCTTTTGTCGAAAAGGGAAACTGTCTCTTTGAGTGACCTTGACTGTAATTAATGACAATTTAAAACCTGTAAAATTAAAAGTAATTGCCGCACAGTACTCATACTAATATCATTGGAAAGATAATTGTTTGCACTTTAAAGTGGTAGAAAAATAATTTTCATGCGATAGTTTTTTTCGGAAGTTATTCACAAAAATATGGCTGAAAACGGTAAAAATTTGCTTAATTTTTAAATAATTAAAATTTGATTAAAAAATGAAAAAATGGCTCCTAGGTGCACATTCCCACCCTCTAAAGTATGCCTGTACCAAATTTGGTAGCTCTAAGTTTAACCGTCTGTTCTGTAGACCGCCAACAGACACACAGACTTTCTCTTTTATTATTAGTAGAGATAAAGATAGAGATTTAGGCCTTAAAATAGACAAATTAGATTGTAACGATGTAAATGTGGTGTATGACTGTAGTGTGTGTTGGTGTGAATTTGAGAATCAAAGAATATTTTTGCTTTAATTGTGTTTAAAGAATTGGTGGTCCAATTTGGGCAACTAGTTTCCTTAATTCGACAGATGACACTATTTTTTAAGCTAATTTTTCCTACTTTAAAGTATATTTTATAAAAAGTTAATTATGCTGTTTTGAAGATAATTAAACTACAAAAAAATTCTACTACAGTAAAACCTATACTAAACGGAATCTAAAGGAACTAGAAAAATTTTCCGTTTTAGACAGGGCTAAATACAGTATATGAAGATTTCCAATGGGACTAAATATTTTTTCCGTTTAAGACGGGATTCCGTTCCTTACAGAGTCCGTTTTATACAGGCTTTACTGTACTACTATCTTATTAAAATTACTTCTCTATGTCTGTATATTAAAAAAATGTCCAAGTGTTCCAAATTCGACAACGTCCCGCTATATTTTAATCTTACAGTAGTGGCTAAGAAAAACGCACCACTCTATATTTTGTCATATTTTATGCATGAGGCTGGGACACTCACTTAAAAGATGACACAAAAGGAAAAACTATGATGCAATCATGTGTTCCTATTGCAAACAGATCAAAAGTACCTTATTTTCAGCTTTGCAATTTAAATTCATAATGCCATATTCAGTGGCACTACTGTATTGGTTTAAAAACACAAAATGATGAATTTGATCAAGAAAATATGTTTTTAAGTGGAATAACAGAATTCACAATTGTTTCAGGTGCAATATTCAACTCTCGGAACTCTCCATTCTTTTTCTGGTGTTCTGTGCATTCTGTTAGCGGGATTCCTAGTTCTTCTGATAATATTCGGAATTCAGTTTTCTAGAAAAATCCAGGACAAGGAAAGTAGGATGCACCAGGTATGTGACGTCATGATTTTTTGCCTCATTCAGTTTAATATGTATCTTTCGAAATGCATTAAAATCTTTTTAAAAGACGAGACTACCAAATTCCGAAAAATTTCTGTAGCGTACATCTTCTTAGAATTCCCAAACTGTTTGCGCCATGCAGGATTTGGAGCAAAAAGCGTGGTTTATTTAGTTTAGTTACATTAGCGCCCGTTTATAAGCAACACTAGAGCTATTTGGGGACGGACCTCGTCATTTTGAACCGCGGTCAGATGACGAAGACGACACCTGAGCTGGCACACCCTCTTTAAATTTATTGCGCTAGGGATGCTTTTATATTTTATACGAAAAGAGAGAGCCTTCAGTTTTTCATTTTTTTATTGTGAGTATCGCACGCCACGCTTGGTGGTTGAGTGCATGCATATCAAGTTATTCTCCCCCCCCCCTCCGAGGTGGGTTGCACCATGAATATACTTCCAGCTCTCATGTATATAAAAGTACTACCCTGTTCGGGCAATGCCAGTATCTTTTTACTGTACTTAATAAAACCCGTCCTCCACATGCTGATGAGGTGGCTCTCTCCCCGCTGGTCACCTCCCGGCCTTGCACCCTTCTTTGGTAGGCCGGGCTAAAAGTACTGCCCTGTTC
>BGPR01009303.1:0-58250 GCA_013235015.1 Araneus ventricosus | reverse complement strand
TCATGAACTAGATGCTGGGGGGAGAGGAATTGGATCATCTTTACAAGAGGGTATTAAATTAATTATTTATAAACTTTTAATCTTCTTATTTCGCAGAATCAAGTTATTAAAAAAGCAAAAAATTGCATCTAATTTTTCATTAACCGTAATTTTGAAGATGTAAACTTTCCTAAGTTAAAAATTAGTGACGAAGAATGTCATTCATATACGCCAAAGTTTTTATAGAATTTTTCCCAGTTTTCTCAATTGCTTTTTGCATTATAAATCTCTTAAGCAGTTAACAAATTCGTAAAAGAAGTTGCTGTTCTTCAAATAATACTCAGGCATTTGAGTTAGTTAATTGTGCATGTTGAGTAAGTCTGCTATGTTAAAAATTAACTTAATAAGAAGTAAAGATCCTGCTGTCATTGAATAACAGGACATCCAAAGACTGTTAAGGTACATGAATGATTTGTGTTTCTTGTAGACATGTATTCCTCTGAATAGCAGGGATGATAGATGCTTTAGTTTAGTTATATTAACGTCCTAATTGAAGCAACACGAGGGCTATCACCTCGTAACTTGGAACCTCGGCCAGATGACGAGGGCGACACTTGAGCTGGCACTCTCATTTCCAAATTTTGACACCATACCAGCAGGAGGGTGTTTAGTTCCTACGTATGATTTATCGTGCAACAGGCCCAATACCCGATGGATCTTCAGTGAAATCGAGTTTCGAACCTGGAACCCACCGGCCCCACAGCCGAGACCTTACCACTAGGCTATTGCTGTCTCAGGATGATAGATGATAGCTCAGTAGTGGCCTAATGGGATAAGATGTTGCCATGACTAAAGAAAAAATCAATAGAATGAAGAAAGTAGTGGATTCTATCCTCATTCTATGCTCTTAACTGACATTCATCAAAAAACAGGCAGACGGATGTGCGGTTTACCAACGAATTGTTCGCTGCCGATGGACTGACTACTGAAGGTTTTACCCCTAATGAAGCAAAAACGTGGTCTGGCTTATCCTGAAAGTCCCTCTCGGAAGGCAACCTACTCCATATAAATCATACGTCTACCTCAAATGCTACCAAGGTCTCTTTGACCAACAGTCATATTGGTTCAAATACATGTTCATAGAAAACTTGAGATGTTTATAGATTACGAGTCATTTTTGTATCGAGCTATAACATATAAGAACGACTTAATTTTACCTTATAAGCTTGAAAAAAAACATAATTCGATGCACGGGTGAAGCTCGGGCAAAACTGTTGAGGAATTAATAAGTCTCATCAATAAGCCATTACCATATTATTCAGCATCTTCATAACCATCAAAATTAAACCCATGTCACCTCTAAAAATGCCGAAAAAAGCCATGTTACTCCAACAGAAACACGACGAAGTACATCTATTAATGCATCACCTCACAGCCAGCGCCATATCAGTCTCTGGAATACTCTTTTGCAAGGAAACTTGGATATTATTTCAGTCGTTATTCTTTAAAAACGATCTTTTGCATGCCTTGGGGGATGCTTGGCGTCTCATCTCTTAGCAGGGTGTTCATAAATATGCATCGTTTGCTTTCTCAGCTCATTATTCATCTTTAACTGTTGCTGGGGGTGAAGTGACAATTTCAATAGATGGGTCGGGAAAAGGAAAGAGACCTTATTTTGAATGAGAGAGAGTTACTTTCTGGAAGACAGGATGTGAGAAAAAGCGTGGGAAAAAAATCGTTGAGTGGATTGCAGTTTCCACTCTGAATACTTGCCGAAAGTTTTCTGAAGTGTTTTCGAGTATTTATTGGATGAAATGTGATATCACGGACACGTTTTATATTGTTTTAAGGAGAGTTTGGTTTAGAAAAGCAGGCTTTAACACCATTCTGAATGCTGTAGAAATAGTTGTTAATTTAACAGAAGTAACAAACATGAACGTACAATAAACCCTTTATTTAACCCTCTTATACCGAGCGAGGCGGTCTAGAAATTTCCCTTTAACAGCGACGAAGGCCGGACTGAGGCGGTTGGCTTCTTTTGAGGGGGAGGTGAGGTTCTGAGATCGCTTAGGAGGTAAGCGCGGTAGAGGGTCCAACTATCCTTGCTCATCACAGCCCATTTCCGTGCGCTTTAAGGGAAGGTTATAGCAGGGACTGGAGTGGGAGGGTTAATGACCATGTAGGTTGGGAGAGTCCAATTCATGTGGCATCCTCCCAAAAAGTCCCGGTTTTAAAGAGGCTAGAGGAGAAAAATCGCCTCGGGATTAAAGAGTTAAGAGATTAATTGAGGCGAAAAGTTATCTGTAGTATTAGGAGTGCATTAAATAGTGATTTCTGTTTTGAATAATATTTAAAATACGGTATCACACTTCAGACTGTGCTGTATGGTGTTGATTTAAAATTTTTCATTTGCAGTGGTATCTCGGTTTTCGTCGATAATTCGTCCGAAAACAATCGGCGAAATACGAAACCGACGAAACCCGAAGCAATTATTTCCATATGGATCAATGTAAATTTAATTAATCCGTTCTAGACACTCCATAGCAAAAACACATTTTATAGAGAATAAATATCGTATTTAATACTAAAAACAATATAAAATTAATATAAAAACAAATGTAAAGAATAAATGAAGATTTAACATGGTATTAACATTTTTACAACATTCTGACTCTTCTCGGAGTATGGGAGACGGCGAGGAGGTGAGAGAAAGCAGATATTATTGTTTGGAAGGGGAATACCCCTCCATAAGGACCTTAGAAATCAAGGCACTATCTGGGGAACGAAATTTATCGTGGATGAAGACTTCCTGTGCTTGCGTCCTATTTCAGCAATCTTAATGCCGTTCTCATATTTTTCATTGATTTCCTTCTTCAACTCGATCGTATTCCTGGCGTTCTTTTACGAATAAATGCTGGGTCTGGAAACTTTATTTTGTCCCACGATTAGGGTTGCCATAATTTACAAGCACTGATACGGAACATTTAAGTGCTAAATAAATAAAACATGAAAAATATGGGTAGGTAATGGTTTATTTTACTCTTATAAAAAATCAATAATGTTTAAGCAATCTAATAAAATGAAGTAGAATAATAAAATCACGCAAGGCTAATCCTTTTTAGCCCAGTCATATTTTAAAGTTGATTTTGCTTTCTTAATTATGTCATTTTCTTCTTTCACATAATTATAAAATGGGACTCAAGTCATTTTAAAATTACAATGACGCAGAGTTTCGAGAGAAAACGGGACAAATAGTAATAGGAGACTGAATAGAGAAGTACGGTGACAGTCCCGTATATACCAGACGTGTGGTAACCTTACCCATGATGGAACTAAAAGAAAAGGGTTAACTTAATGAGCCGAGTGATGCTAATACAACGAGACACAAAGTCACAATGAGCAGGAAAACGTGTGGGTCATCATTTGTTTTCGCAAAATCAGCAGCGAGGTCAGCGAGGAAAATCGACAATAACCGAAGTCGATGAAAACCGAGGTATTATTGCACGTGCCAGATCAGTAATGAGAGACTTTTTACAACTGCGTATTCAATAAGTGATAAGAATATTATTCAAATTCTATCCGCTAAATCTAAATTCCGTTCAATTGACGGTTTACTGTAATACTAAAACACAAGTACAGCAGTTGCTCCAAGTTTTTCAAGAAGTAGCTTGGAAAGAAAATCGCTCAATGGATTACTTTTTTCATTTCAAATCCTTATGTTCGAAATTTTTGAGACCATTTCTTATTACATATCGGTAGAAATCATATTGAAGTTTCACAGTTTTGCTTCTGCAATTATATTTGCTTTAAAAGACAGACAAGTATACTCGTTGTGCATTAGCTGTACTATAATGGCAAATTTACTACATTCGGATAAATTTGCAACTAACCTATCAGTAGTTATAAATGGCTAGAAAAATTAAATATTGAAAGAAAATTATTCAAAACATCAGTTTTCGTAATAATGAACTATGAAATAAATCAAAAGTTTGTAAAAATATATGCTTTTATTTATTTAAAATATAAAGTATGATTCTGCCTTACTTTCATTGATCATTATTTTAAAATATATTTGGGCTTCGGACTTATTTGAAGGGTTCAGAGTTAAAATGAATAAAGTCCATGCTTTGCTCATTTTGCACTAATACTGCCATGGTAGAGCAGAAGTGTTACATTTTCTGTGTAAAAATAATTCGAGTCCATAGTTCAATTTGTATCTACCAGGCAGAAAGAAAAATTAGAAATCCACAGTTATTTCAAACGCAGTTATTCAACTTTGAGATCTGATTTCTCAGAAAAGAGTCTCGTGGACTTCGTCCACTTTAAATCTGAACCCTCCATTTGGAGAGGCAATTCTAATGGTTTATCAGAGATTCTAATATCGTTTTAAACTAATGAACATGGCTTGTTCCAAAACATCTTATTTACCAGCAATGTTATCTAGCGAGCCTAAAACAATGTTATTTAACTAGTTTTGTAACCGTAGCCTAGCGCCAAGCGGAGGATCTAGAGTGTGTTATTGACTAGTTTACGCTCAGCAGCCTTGCAAATAACTTATGTTGATATTTACACTCTAGGTTTTTCGTGCTATGTGTATAAATGCAAAAACCACTAAAAAAACCAAGAGCTCTCTCCATGGAATTTCTGAGCGCCAGACCCTGAAGAAAAATTATAGAATCGGCGATTTGCAACGGATGCTGAGGTCCGATTTGTTGTACATTCTTTCTTTCAACCATGATTACCAATTCGCAAGAAAAGATACGTACATGTGCCAAAAGTTCTTCCAGAAGCAGATTAGAAATACAACGATATTGACAGCAATGAAGAATCAGTGTCAAAATTTACTCTTAAAACAAAATAGTAGGTTAAATTTATGTACTTTTTCAAACTTCTCGTCTTTACAAAAACTGCCTTAGCTCCCTCTGTTGTAAGCTAATGTATTTATCTACACGCCTACATCGGTGTGTCCAGATAGCGTTGCTTCGTGTTCCAGGCAGCACTGACTATTACTTTGCGAGGCAGTAGGATGCATAACAAACCAGCGCTAAACATAAAGAAACCTTTTAAACCTAACCATGTCTATTACATCGAAAAATTAAATCATTGCGTTTTGCTTCAAAGTCCTTAATAACCATCAAAATAAAATCTATGCCACCCTTATAAATGTTGGAAAATCCAGGTTATTCCAATAGAAATACTTCAGAGTATATCGATTTAAACAATACCATCACGGCTAAGGCCAAATAGGTCTTTTATACATCCTTGTAGATTCTTTACGAGAAAATATGTTTATAATTTCCGTCGTCATCCTTAAAAGTGATCTTTTGAGTGCCTTAAGCTTCGGAGGACAAATTACTATTTCAGTTTACGGATCGGTAAAGGGATGCGACGCTGTTTTGAATGTGCATAAAGTTACATTTTGGAAAATATGTAACGAGAAAAATACCGTAAATAAAATCACTGAAGGGTTATCCTCTCGTAGCACAGTCGAAAATATTTCGAAGCGTTTCTGTATTAGAGGGAATGTCTTGTTATGTTTCCGTTTATCAAAGAATAATGAGGTATTCCGCTTTAAAAAAAGAAATTTGTGTAACTGTGTTACTGTTTGTATGTCAGATTAAGTTACATTAGTTCAACAATGTTATTATAAATATGTAACGAAGTAATAGTAGAGAAATAGCTGTTACAATTTTTTCATAAAGAAGCCTGAAAAGAAAATTATATGAATAACTTTTGCACTTTAAATACTAAAGCTAGATTTTTTCCAAAACGTTTTAATTCTTTGTTAGACAAAATATGGTGCACGTTCAGTTTCCTTCTCTATTGTCTATAAAAATACGATTGCTGTAAAAAAATAAAACTTTTTGTGGATATACATACTAACACGTTTAAGTTAATCTGTAACAGGATTGCTATTGTTACAGTAGTATAAAGTAACTAATGAAATATGGGGTAACAACTATTTCAAATTTATTGATTTTCCCGAATTAAAATGCATTCTAAAATTTAAAAAAATTTCATACCAAAGTGTTCATTTTAAATATAAATTGTCTCTTTCTCATACAATCAGAAATCATTATTACTTTCTCTTACACAAAGAGAAAGGTAGTGTAATCATCAAAGAATCTAACCTCCAGGTTCAAATGATTTTTCTACATTTTAAACTGGGCATTCACTCAAAGGCTAGATATGCCATTTGTCCTATGCCCGTTTTCTTCCACCCATTTTAGTCGAAACATTAGGCAAAGCATTCACGAATGTTCTAAAGTTTGTTTTGAGACAAGGTTCAAAGTCGTAGAATTCTGCCTACCCACCCTCCTCTTCCCCCTACACGGAAGATTTCGAGTTTCATTCGTGCACTCGAAGCGAGGTTCCAATGTAGGCGAATTCTTTGATGTGCCGCTAGCCTCGCATCGGGATCTCAAATTGGAAACGGCGCATGAAGTCTTGGATTTTGAGTTGGTTGGAATTCCACCACTCAAAATCATTCCTTCCAAATTTCATAGGTTTTCGACCTTGACGATTGCTTTTTCTTTCCTGTATTCCAAAAATTCCATTTTGGAAGAGATGTGAATGACCGGCCTTAGACCTAGCTGAATCCGAAAAAAAAAACTATTATTGAATTAAGTCCATCTGCCTGTCTGTAAACACTATAATTCAGAAACACAACGAGGGATGAAATTTAGTATATGATTATTACGCCGAAATTTTAGAATTGTATCAAATTTTGGGCATTATCTGCCAAAGAGAAATTACCTGTCTGTGTGTATGTGAACACAGTAATTCAAAAATACATACTAAATGATTTAAATTTAATATTTGGTTTCTACACCAACACTGTAGATTTGCATTAAATCCGCTTTATTGTTACAATATGACGAGGGGTTAGTTTAGTTTAGCTTAGATCTATTCAACGTTCTTTCGTCCACAAGTCCACGAGGGACTGTTTTTGGACGGATCTCTAAATTTTAAACCGTGATATGGTCAATTGAGAATTTCACTGTAAATCAATCAAGACATTTTTGAAAAGAAAGGGGAGGAAGTGTAAATTTCTTACCACAGAAAAAAAATATTCTCACAGCTAATCAGAAAATATTAAGGATTAAGAGATACCGATAAGGTGACAAAAATCTGAAAATTTACTAAGCACATATTTTTTCCTGATTTTTTATGAGATAATTTCAAAAGTTACTTGCATATTTAATAGGATGGTGTAAGTTTTTTGACAAACTTTTTATACTCCTAGGTCATCGATATTTGTAAAAGAATTAAAATTCAACTGTGATTTAGGTATTGGTATAATCACCTTCCGGTATGAAAATTATATGTTTTAATTTTTCGATTTATTTCCTTTTTGTGAATTAAAAAACTTTGCCTGCATTAAATATTATTCTCTTTTTTTTTCTTTCAGTTTAGTTTAGCTATTTTAACATTCCTTTTACAAACAACACGAGGGATGTTTTGGGACGGATTTGGAAATTTTAACCGTTTAACATATGAGGCGGTGAAGGTTACCGATGTAGCGGCTAAAGGTGTAAGTTCGTGCAAGGCATGATTAATCACAGGCAGAGTGATGGACGTGCACAATATCCTAGCTACTATGAACACCGTACTTCACACTATCATTGCGCATATACTCTCTTACTTCAGAAGGGTTACTTCATGGTGACACAGTGCAGACAACACGGAATGAAAACACGAGTTTAGAACAGTAACATATTTAATACAACATCAATTAAGTTAAAAACATAAATTAAACTAGTACATCATATGGCCACGCGCGCGGTGAGATGATAACAAAAAGTGAGAGAGTGATCAGGTGGAGCATCGCCCTTAAATACTGCAGCAGCGTCCTCGCCATTGGTTAACAGATGACATCACCAAAATGGGCGGGTTAGATACGCATGCAATTACAGCTTACGACACAGCTGGCGATGATGCCGCAACCGTGATCAGACCACGAGTATGGCATCTGAGCCGCCACGCTCTGAACCAAAATTCCACGTCACACCAGCCAGAGAGCATCTGATACTCGAAGTCAGATTTAGCGTGCACTAGGCTTACATACACAGGGGATCATTGGTGGTATCGGGTTTCATACTTTAAACCCTCCGCCGAAACCCTACTGCCAAAAAGTCGAGGAATAGCATTCACGTTGGTTTCGAAATATCCTATTAGTTACCATGCCAATGGTTATAGGCTGTCGCACTATCTGTAAACTAAGACGTGCGTGATTCAAAAATCATTCAAAATCTTTTATAGGGTAGGAATGGCGGTTATTGCAAAAATAACCGGTTTTCGGTTATTCAGGTTTTTTTCACCTTCGGGTTAACTTGGAGGTTATAACCGCTTAAAATAATCGGTTTTTGAAATAACCGGTTTTCGGTTTTTTTATATAAAAAAACGCCGTTTGGAGACAAAATATTTTATTAATATTGCTTTTACAGGAAATCAATCCATTGCCAATATTTATCCGTTCATAAAGACTATTTCAGTAATCCCTCAACCAACGGACGCCTCGAGAAAGATGTTGTCGTTGATTGGCCTAAGATGATGTAATTCAGAGCTTCATAACTTAGTAAATTTTAATCTAATCGAAGGTAAAATCCGAACCAGTTTTTTAACACTGTTATTGCATTTAAAACAAATAATAGGTTATAACCGGGACAAAAAAATAACCGGAAAAACCTGTAAACCAAAACAAAAATAATGGATTTCTGTTAAAGCCGGTAGGTTTTTCCTATCCCTACTATAGGGCATATGGTTGGACCCAGAGCTGCCTAATTTCGCGCGTAGTTATTTCTCTAGTAGTAGGTGTTCACTAAGAAAGAGGTTTCCAAAATTTTAATTAATTAAAAGTTAATTGAAATTTTAAAGTTTTACCTCGATAATTACGAAGAATATTATTGCACCAAAAACATTTTTACGTCACTTCAAAATTTAAAAAATTAGGTTTTAAGTGAAACCAATCGTATTTCGTGCCATTTTTTTCCTCAATTTTAGTAAAAATTTCAAAATTAGTTTTAAGCCCAGTTTTGTAACAAAGCTTTTCCTTTATATTATTTCGTGAAACAAAATAGCAAAATTGTGAAGATAAACAATGTGAATAATTTAATAGCTCTCGTACGACTAAACAAAAATGAATATCAGATTTCCTAATAGTTTATTTCTATCTAATGCTTCAGAACACTGGATATTTTTTACGGTCGTGTTTCTAGGTTGACATTATTTCTGTTAATTGCGTGATGAAAAAAAAATCATTACATGCAGAATGCAACGGCTGATGCAATCGAGCCAGACCAATCAAGCCTAAAATATTATCATGCTACGATGTTTCGGACCACAATATTCGAATTTCCTTTAAATTTTTTAAAACACATCTAGAAACATAACGATATGCATGATGCTATTATGAAGAGAATGAAATAAAATTAAATTAGCGATTAAAACAAATTTAAAATTAAATTTAAACATACAGTATAAAATTTAAACAATGTTTAAGTAGCACGCAATATGCCGCTGCATGCAAAAAACAAAAGAAGTCAAAAATTATCCAAAGAAAGTAAAAGACCAAGAAATACACTCCGAAAGAATAGAATTACAGAAACAAGGAATCTATTCTAGTCCACTTGTTCAAGAGCTATAGACTATATACGATATGGATTCAAATTACTTGGAAAATGTTTCGGTAAAAAGCTTGAAAGCTCTAAGACGAAATGATACAACGAAATATCTTCAAAAATCAGCAATAAGAAACTGAGATATGTTAATCAATCAAAATACTTTAGCCAGTGTTTCAAGAAACATGGAGAAACATTTCATAACCATCAAAATTAAATTCTGATCCTTGTTGTTCGAACATAAACACTCCTAGTTAATACATTAATACATACGGCCACAACCAAAACCCGATCTGTCGCTGAAATATCCTTCCGAGGAACTTTGTATATTATTTCTGTCATTATTTTTTAAAAACGATCTTTTGCATGCCTTGAGGGGATGGTTGGCATCTCATCTTTTAGGGACGGGGGCTGATAAATATGCATCTTTTGCTGAGCCAGTCCATAACTCATTCTTAACTGTTGCGTAGGAAAAGTGACACATTCAATGTAAGTATCAGGAAAGGATGAATAGGGGCAGTTACTTTTTGGAAAATATGGTGCTAGAAAAAGCTTTAAAGAAAGTCCTTTTAATGAATTATTTTCACTTTAGATACTTTATGAAAGCTTTAAGAAGAGTTTTTGATTGCTTATGGGATGAGATATCGTTTCGTATTTTATTGATGCATTTTAAGATGATAATGCTTATCGACTGTCAAATTATCTGTAAATTCCATCCTACGACAAGTGTGATGCGTTTTACATGATGCAAAAATAGTTCAAAACATTCTACAGAGCAGACCGTTGGACCTAGAAATACAAAATTTGGCTGGTAGTTAGTTTTTGAGTAGTAGGTGCTCACTAAGAAAGAATTTTTCAAAATTTCTATCGGATTTTTAATTAAAAATTAATCGAAATTTAACATTTTCCCTTCGGAGTATATTATTACATAAGAATCATTTTTACACCACTTTAGAATGCAAAAAAAAAAAATCTTTCCAGTGGCGTGAAGTTTATTTTCGTACATTGTTTGTCTAATTTTAATAATTTTTTTAAGAAAATTTTTAAGTATATTTTACAGCAAAACTTTTCATTGGTTTAGTTATGGTATTTACGCAAACGCTTGTTGGGCGATACTAAATAAATTATTGTGATATCATCGCTATATAAATACGAGTATATTTTTTAAAATAATTTAAAGAGAGACGATTTAAGCCTAAAAAATTATCAAGCTACGATGTTTTGGACTAGAGGTTCGGATCCCCTGTTATTTTTCTATTTATAAATTTATGTTTACTTTAAGAAAATAACAGTTGACTAACATGAAATTTAACTTATGGTTTAGACAAGTGTTCTAACTTTTTCATATTTGTATAACGATCCACTTGCACTGTTGCTGAAACACTAACAGATTACTAGCAATGTTAAATTTATCAGGAGAAATAAGAAGATAATCATTGAATAGGTTACTTTTTTTCACTCGATGAATTTCATACTTGCTAAAAATTGTAAGAATATCCTTTGCCACTTTTCTAACAAAGAGTGATGTTATATTTCTAATATTATTTGAGGAACGGTGTCCTCGATTTGCATTACAGTGAAACTTCAATTAACCGTCACTTTCTGTCATCCGTCATCGTGTAAAAAGCAAAAAGTAACGTAGGTTAATAATTTTATCATACATTTCTGTACATTACTACTCTTGCATTGTAGTTTATATTGATCGTTTTATAAAATTAAGGATGTTTTCACAATACTTTAGACGTAAAATCAACAAATTAAATAAATTACGCCTACCTCAGTTTCCACGGGCCGGGGGCGCTGTTGAGAGCTGGGGATCCACTTTCTGAAACATAATTAATAAATCCATATCCAATGCAAAGGAAGAGAAAGCAACTTAAACGAACACGTCTTTTATTGATGGTGGCCTCTGCTTATTTACATTCTCCCCGCACCAGAGTAAACAAACTGTTGCCACTCAACTATAACAAAGCAATGGTTATTTACATAATGATAAAGGTTCTTTAAAAATACACACATTAAGAAAAGGTTGATTATATACAAAATTTCACATTCAAAGAAGTTCGAATGTCCATTTACACATATTATTTGTCTTTGGATTATTTTCCCACCAATTATCGAATAATATTCAAAGAGTCCTCGTTGAAGATGCTTGCTCTGGATTGGTGGAAAAGTTCAAGCGTCCAGTTACGTCACTCGTTAGAAGAGGAGTCGCGACAGATGTATTGTTCACTTTTAAAGAATTTTATTTCCATTTTCTTCCCAAAGACAGCAGTGAAATCATGTTACTGTCCGTATGTATTAAGAAATTTCTGTTATCCGTCTATTTGGTTATCCGACACAGCCCTAGTAGCGACGGTAACGGTTAATCGAAGTTCTACTGTACGTAAAAAGTTTTACGTTTCTAATATCTGCATAAACTTGCAACAAGATTGATAGTATAATGATAGTAACAAGTTTGCCAAAACGAGGCATAAGAAGAAAAATCGTTGAATAAATTACTTTGTTTCCACTTTTTGCACAAGAGTTGAAAATTTTGTAAAGCTTTTACAAATGTTTGCCGGATGCAGTGTGATGTTATATTTCCAACTATCTTATTTTATTTGAAAAATTAGGTTTGTTTTTAGAAAAGAAAATCTTCTTCTTTAACTTATCTTCTTTTGTGTGACAAATTTATTTAATTTTAATTTTTTTATTAATTTGAGATTATTTTTGAATTTATTTTATTTTTATTAATTTGAAAGAAACTTAATATTTGTAACGAAACGTGGTTGTATAGAAACTTGAGCGATAGTATTGAACGAATTATTGCTCACATTTTAAATGCTTACTGAAGTGTCTTTAATTTTTGCAAGAAACGTGTATTTTATGCTCAAAAATACTATTACATTTAAAAAGTTCCAGCACTTTTTAAATATATTGAAAATGTATATGAATTATGCCATTTTCCACTTAACAAATGAAGAGTATCAAGTCACCGACTAGAGAGAACCGGTTTCATCCACTTCAGTTACGTACAGCGCGAGCGCGCAGCTCATGATTTTAGTCATTTGAAACTTCCCATCAAGGGTGAAAATATGACGAGTTCTCTGGAATTGCAGGGGGGTTACGCACATATAATTCCTTCAGAATGGTCTTACATCAGTGAAAAACAATATCTTAATGCCTTTGAGAGCATGTGTATAATTCGATGAGACGCAAATGACCAGATCTTTGGAAAGCCATACCATGGGTGCTCCACTCTGATGATGCGCCAGTTTACAAGTCTCTCCTGGTGTCGAATTACCCGTCAAAACATCACATTCTGGTATTTTACAAACATTTATTTCCCTGATCTCGCTCCATGCGACTTTTTCCTTAGATGAAGAATTTGCTTAAGGGACAACATTTCTCAAGTTCCGAAGAAGTGCGGCGACGAAGGCACTTGGGGATGTAGAAAAAGAAGGCTTGCAATCTGCATTTTTTAATGAACAATGACAAATATGAATTGTTTCACAGGGTTGTTACTTTCGAAGGAAACATCAAACAAGCAGGTTTTGTTTGTGCTCATTCTCCCGTAATAAAATAAGTTCCGGAACTTTTTGAACGTTGTATTAATTTATCACGCACATTCTTTATACTGAAATCGAGTAATGTTTGTTTTTTCAGGGGCGGAGATGGAGGCTTGCGGTGTGCCTGTCGTGTGCGTCGTCGTGGAGGGAGGACTGAATACGATCCGCACCGTGCTGGAGTACGTAACAGACACTCCCCCGGTCCCTGTGGTCATCTGCGACGGCAGCGGACGAGCGGCGGACCTCCTGGCATTCGCACACCGCTACATGCACGACGATGAGTGAGTGGCACACATCCTCATTTTGCTTGCCTCTCAATGGATTAATTTAATGCAACATAAATAGTCGGTGGCTATTCAAGTTGGGAACAAGGGGGATAGATACACGAAAAGATACTTACACCCAGTTAAATAGCCCTGAATACGATTTAAAAGCAATTAAAGCATGAAAGTAACTGATGTTACCACACAAAGAAGCCTAGCTAGTGGTCATCGTGGCTCAGTTGGCAGATTGCACATTTATTTGTCCGCCGTTCGAATCCAGGCTGAATAGCAACTTATTCTTCGTGATCTTTACTGGCTTTTTTTATGTTCTAGGCACTTCTAGATCTTTCTTTAATAGTCTGACTGGATAATTCTGGAATATTCCTTAAGTGTATAAACGCTGAGATCCATAATGTTGGCCAAGTTCTCCTGTGTTAGGAGTTGCTTCGGGTCAATGAATCTACTTTATTATTAATTCGCTTTCTTCAATTCTTTGTATCTTACTGACAATATACTAGAGCGGAATTTACTCTTAAGCAGCTTTAAACGATATTCTGTGTAATGAAGCATATCTGTAAGATGTGGCAACGATTGTGGAATTTGCAAAATAACAAACTACATTCCGTAAAACCCATGCTTGATAGGTAGCCTGGTTGGCCAGTGCGGCGAAAAGATGTCATATTGACTCGTCTTCGTATTGGACACACACACTGTTTATTCGTAAACAGTTGGTTTTTGCTAAAACCGCAACCATATGCACTTCATACCAAACACCTTATTCAGTTCTTCATATTTTAACTGTATGTCCAATTTTCACCTTTCAACGTCAGTCATTTTTAATGCAAAAGCTTTATAGCTTAAAGACGTAGCGAGGCAGAATATTCATCCTGAAGTATTTTCTTTCTTGCAGTCGATTGGTTTTATATACACTAAAGAGTCAAAAGTATCCGGACACTTTCAGACTGTCACATTTTTTAGAAATTCTCTGGAAAGGATTAATTAACTACCCTTAAACTTCGACCATGTAAAGAATACACTGTAACTCACATTTTACATTGAAGATTCGGTCCTGAGGGCAATTAGGGGACCGTCTACAAACTGATGAAAACAAAAACCTTTTTTTCCCACCCCGCTTGACAGAATACTGATAACAAGAGGAAACTTTCAGAAATGGTTATGTTTAATGTGCATAATATTTACAGGAATGTTCGTAAACTCAACACAAATATTTGGGAAGATATAAAAGTTTTCTTAAAAAATCCCAAATTTTCCTGCCTGTTTTTTGCATATAACATGTAGAGTTTTCTGTTATATTGCACGAAACTTATGAAAAAATTTCAGTATGTTAGAGAAGCATTTTGTAAAAATTTGGGGGAAAAAATTTGAATATTACAGGAAATATGAGCATTTTTATCAAATAATGTTTTACTGCGCATGCGCGAAACATATAATTTTTCTTTCACAACTTTAAAACCAGATATATAGACCAATTTATATAAAAAAAAATTCAGTTCCATATCATTAGTATTGAGAAAGATATCGGCATTACAACGAGCAGAATTTTAGATCCTATCGAAGAGAATCTAAAATATAAGGGGTAATACACAAATTGATATTTTTTAAACTTATATAATTGAATAGTTATATTGAATTGCATAGTGGTTACAATTTGTTGAATACCCATGAACACTTGTAATATTTGTATCGAATAAAAAAATATATATGTGTAGAATTATTAGTATTTTAAGAAAAGAAATTAATAAGTTAAAAAAAATCGTTTGGCCATAAAAAGAAATATATTTAAAAAATCGTTTGGCCATAAAAAAATTTATTTAAAAATATCGTTTGGCCGTAAATGTAAAATAAAAATATGCAACTTGTTAATAATCATGTAAAAAATATAATTAAAGTAATAAAATTGTTATTATTTATAGTGCCTAATTAGCCGGAATTTAAGTTATTATGCACGTAATTGATAAATGGGTATTCAGAAAATTCTAACCACTATACAATTCAATATAACTATTCAAAGATATAAATTTAAAAAATATCAATTTGTGTACAACCCCTCATCTTTTAGCTTCTCCTCGATAGGCGCTAAATTTCTGCTCGTTGTAATGCTGATATATTTCTGAATACCAAAGATATTGAACTGGTTTTTTTATACAAGTTGCTCTATATATCTGGCTTTAAAGTTGTGAAAGAAAAATTACGGTGTGCTTCGCGCATGCGCAGTAAAACATTATTTAATAAAAATGCTCATATTTTCTGTAATATTCAAAATTTTTTCCCAAATTTTTACAAAATGCTTCTCTAACATATTGCAAATTTTTCGTTAAGTTTTGTAGAATATAACAGAAAACTCTGTATGTTATAAGCAAAACACAGGCGGGAAAATTTGGATTTTTTAAGAAAACCTTTATAACTTTCCAAATATTTGCGCTGAGTTTACGAAAATTCCTGTAAATATTATGCACAGTAAACATAACCATTTCTGTAAGTTTCATTTTGTTATCAGTATTCTGTGAAGCGAGGTCCAAAAAAGTTTTTGTCTTGTAGATGGTCCCCTAATTGCCCTCAGGACCGAATATTCAATGTAAAATGTGAGTTACAGGCTATTCTTCACATGGTCGATGTTTAAGGGCAGTCAGTTAATCCTTTCCGGAAAAATTCTAAAAAATGTGAAAATCTGAAAGTGTCAAAAGTGGATACTTTTGGCCATATAGTGTACATCGCATTTGATTGTTTCCATCCTTTTGTGTTGTAATCCTTCCTTTTAAACCCTTTTATCAACATCGTAACAAGTATTTTAGAATCATAACCATAATTTTATATCCCACCATATGCTGTACTTTCACCGCATGTTTGGCGCAGCTTGACCAAATTTGGATCTTTCGCCAATAAACCTTCAAAACAATCAACCAACCAACTGTGTAATGAAATTCTGAATGTGCGCCAAAAGTTGTTTCATATTTTGGAGCTTTCACTATTACCACAAGCCCTGCAATATCCAAACGATATCTTTACGATGCTATGCGGCATTCAGAATATCGTCGCAAAATTGTGGAGGTATCGTAGGATATCTTGTGCCAATAGGGAGGTCGCGTAGAAATATGAATATTGTAAATCACCTGTGATGCTGTCAGCTGTATGTTTCTATCTACTGTCAACTTGAGCTGTCATTAACTAGAGAAAAATGTACTGCTGAATTACTATGTGCAATGTACAGTTAATCAGTAATCCTAAAACGCATAATGTACCCATTTGGCAACAGTTTTATATTTTTAACAGATGATGGCATTTAAAGTAAAAGTTGTCTTGAAGATCTTGTTATGTCTATTATAATAGTTTGTTTTGCATTATTCTTTTGTAAAAAAATTATGTGGAAGGTCACTAACAGCAACTAATTATTTAAATGTCTAATAGCAACAATTCAATACTTTCTACTGAATAGACAAACAATTGCTGGATTAGAAAACATTAAAAATTTCTTTTAAATTCTCATAAAATCTCATGAATGGAATGGACTTTTCCTTCATTTATTTATACTTATAATTTACATAAAAAGTGACGCCTACATAAGTTTTTTAACGTTTAATGCGAAAAATTTATCTTTTCAAATTATTTTATCCTCTTTTCTGCACCAAGTGGAAAGTACATATTTTCTCTTGAAACAAATGATAATTCATGCATTTTGCTGTTCAGTAAATAGAAATTACTTTGACAGAAACTGACATCACATTCTTGTCCCTAAAATGCCGTTATTCACTTCACTGCTCATTATATAATTTTTACCATAAACAATTAGTTTTAGATTCATGATATAATAATCCAGTTATGAATATTCAAAAGTTCGCAAGTAATAGTTAGATAATTTATGATCAGAAAAAAATCTGATTAGGAAGATATTATAATCAGATAGATGCACTGTTACCAGTCATTTTATTAGTAATCTAATTCATATCTTACTATGCTTACTTAACCATCAAAATACTTAATATTTCCAGACACCATACCCAGGTTCTATAGCCTGATACTGCAATAAGTTTGAATTCTCACTTTCAATTTTTGAGAGTCGCCAGTTAAGCTCTCCAGGATAGTAATTCGGAACGCCTTCTTTGTGATCCGATAGACATATCCTTCTTTATGATCCGATAGATATATTCTTCTTTATGATCCGATAGACATATCTTCTTTATGATCCGATAGACACGTCTTTTCTTAGCTAATCTAACGAATAATGGAATCTGTCCCATTGTCATCTGTCATCATGTCCATCTCTCTGAAAGTGGCTGTGATTGGCGATAAATTTTTTTTCATTTTTAATTACTTGATACTTGTTTTAGTCATTTGATTATGAGGTAAATTTATTTTTTTCAAAAATGAGTAAATTACGCCCTACCTCCTTATACTCAAATCAGAATCCATGTAGGACAAATATTTAGTTCTTAATGCACGAAAATCGGTCTTGATGATCATTAAAATCAGTAAAATAAAAATAACATGCCCATTAAAAATGCTTGCGAAGAAATTCGATCTTATATTATATCTGTGAGATTTTTTGTTCAAGAAAATGTGATCTGTCTAGATATGTTTTAGAATAGTTCAATAAATATTTGTTTCTATTCTAAAAGTGTCTTTTCACTCTCATCACCATTAAACTGCAGAGGAATACTTTTCTAATCGATACATTCTCAAAAATTAAAGCAGATTAAATATAATTATCTTTGAATTCACTGAATGGACGTACCAGAAAAGTGTGTGCGAAAACCGAGTGTGAATAATATACTTCGAATGAAGTGTGGAATGTATATGTTACGGTCAATGCAGTAAATCGGTTATTATGCATAATGATCATATCTTAAAGCGGTTATTATGCATTGTAACCGTATTTTTTATGCAGTTAATTTGCATAATGACCAGTTGCCCACATTGACCGTAACATATACAAGTATATGCAAACTCAACAACAAAATGTTCAATACTAACGGAAGTGTGCGATTAAAGCGTAGAGTCAAAACAAAAGGGTCAAACTTTCCCTCACATTAGAAGGGTGATAAACACATGAAAAAAGGGGATCTTCGTTTGTGTTCCTAATGAGGGAGGATTGACTGGTAGGGACATCTGTTCCTTGCGATAGAAATGAACAAGAATAATCGAATAAAACTCCAGGATTTGAACTCCAGCAACTAAATCGAACCAAACATACATGTGGGATTGAGTGTGTACTCTCGAAGACAGCTGAGGACTCAGTTTGATATTTTAGATGTTTAATTGGACGAAACAAACACTTAGCACTACACAAACATTTAAGAAAAGTAAAGTAAAAAAGGAATTCGGAGCGCGGGTGCTGCCCTTACAGAATCAAATTAAGTCATTACTGTTCGCAGACTTCAAATCACTGAGCGTCATGCTCATTTCTCTCTTTTCATAGTGTCTCTGGTTTCTTTAGATACAGAGAGAGCGGTCACGTGGCATGATGTCAGCTGGTAGGTCAGCGCGTTGCCATATTGTAGGACTAAATTTCTCTCTCCACATATATACACATTATTCTTGTTGTAAAATGTTTAGAAATATCTAGTATTATAGAAGTACCTCAGTATGTTTTGATATAGTAAATTAAAAACATCAAACTAGTAATTTACATAAATGCGCATTATATTTACAATATATAGAAATATTTATTTTAAATTACACTATGCATAATCATATATTCGAAATACAAAAGAAGATTTGGCAAAAAAATTATTAGCATTAATACTAATCAAAACTTGAAATAGAAAATCCTTATTGAAATTCCAACAATCAAAGTGGCCAACTAGACTCGGGACTAGTTTGTCGTATTAATTTAGATTTGTGGCTCCAGCCCTCTAGGAAGTAAATTGTTGGACAAAAGAAAAAGGGGATATGTCTCAAAATCATCTCAAAATGAGAATAAAGAAAAAAATATCAAACTATTACACCTATCTGATATATATATATATATATGTTTTGATATGTATACATTAATCACTTTATAGAATCAAATCCGGCTATTTAAAGATAAGAGCAGAAACCCAAGCGGGTTTAGATTTTAGTTTCAGCCTTCTAATCATCAACTTGTGAAATGATGTAGATTTTTTGTAAATTGAGATAAAACAATTCATGTCATTCTGGTCTCAGTGAAAATAAAGGCCAACAATGGAATCACAAAACAGGATACACTAAATATTCTTTATTAGAGAACTACGACTCCACTGGCGTTTATCTGAAGATTGGTTTGAATACCTAACTCAAAAATTATCTCGGGATAATTTTACTAGTCTAGTAACTATTTACTTACTTTTACATGATTAGTGTTAACTCCTGATAATGTTATCATCCAGATTGCAGAGAGTACTAATGAAATTATCGTCAACTTTGATTTCTCTTAACTCAAAAATAATTTCGTCAGTACTATTTCCATTGGCGCATTATGGATTTCTGACACTAGTCATGGTGAATTATGATAAATACCTAGTTCCATGGTTAGGAATTTGATCTTCACTCTTAATGTTCTGCACGCTAGGAATAATGCTGCTGTAAAGACATCGTATTGTAATCGCAATGATTGAATTAAACGAAGCAATAACACTTTAGCCACTTTGTTGAGAAATTGTAAGCCATGCAGATCAAATGCATGACAGCCTGAAATCAACGGTTTTGTAAAAGGAACTAAGTGAACAGTGCAAATTTAGCTTCAGTCTCTTTTCATATTGACTCTTTGTGCGTTCTTTTACTGTCATCTATAATTATTTTACAGCAATTAGAAAATAACTGGATGCCATGGATTAAAATAAGTTATTAAAATCGGATAATAAGAAAGCCATGGCATTTATTCAAAATATTAATGAGTGAGATCAAGAATTTTATTAGTAAGCTTCTTTGTATTCGCACCGAATGCAATTAAAATATGGTACTCCAGTTTCAGAAGTCGTCATACATTGTAAAATCGTTGCAAATTACCTAGAAAGGACTCTATGTACACAAAAAATTCTATATAGGCAACTACGTGCAGCAGAGGTGTATTTGTAGAGGCTATAGCTTATGCAACTTGGTGCATTATGATCGTCCATAAATTTGTAGCTATCATTAATGTCTTAGGCAAATTATCAGAAACAGCCTAGTTGATGCAAGATTGTACGAGATCACATCGAAGTGGTAAATTTTTCACTTTCTTTGGAGCACGCTTTAATAAAACGCTTCCCCCTTGCCACCAATAAGGGTATGGATTTGACCGCCGTATTAGTTGGATTTTAAGTTGCACGGTTTCTTCCAGGTGTAGTAAATCAATTAGCAATGTTGCAGAACGTTATAGATAATTTGATACTTTTCTTGTGTCGTGTTACTAATGTGGATAATGGACATTTGGAAAATATAATCTCGCGGTTTCCATACATTTTCAAAATTGGTTTACAGCTTCTTCCGTCAAAAATTCCCACCCTCACTCAACAACTTTCAGCAAGCATAGTTTAAATAACTGCCATAGTTTGCTTACGAAACCATTTTAAGAGCCGTCAGTCCCTTTCCGGATACCTTGTGATACTTCCTTAACCTGTCAGCTCACGCATGGAATCTTTTTGAACCCCACCCTTTCTATTTTGTTAAGAAATTCTGGGAATTTCTAAAAATCCTGTATCTTCATGGGGGAGCTAGAAAAAGAAGATAAGAGCAGCAGCAACCGGTGAAACTGGGTTTCTCCCTTTTTATTGGAGGGCTTCGGGTCAAATTGGCCCGTGCGTGTGCCAGCATTTAGGATTCATTTATCGTTATGGCTATGACAGCGTACGAACGTGCGCAGCAGAGAAGTAAAGAATACAGAAAAGGTATAGAAAAAGGAGATAAGTTCAACTTTCCTTTTTCATATTAAAAATCGCATTTGTATCTTAAATACAAGTTATTTGTACGAAAAAAAGTTCTTATACTTTGACTATACTTTAATTTTGCACAAATAGCCAATAAAATAAAGAGTAAGTGTCTAAAAATTCGGTGTCAAAATGACCCCTCGCGTGTGCTAATGTTCCAAAAATGGGTGCGTGTACCGAAGGGTTAACAACTACCCTGTGTTCATATAATTTTCCCTATTTCAGCACTTTACTAGAAGACGTAAAAGAACAGCTCCTCATGACAATTGAAAGGACGTTCCACCTGACACGGGACAATGCTGAGAAGCTACATTGCGAGCTCATGCAGTGCGTCCGGAGAAAAGACTTGGTAAGTGCTTCTGATGCCCAATTATTTCAACGTGTAATGACATCCAGACCCAAACTGTAGATCATAATCAAAACTTTCGTCGAAAGCGGTCTAAGTGAAGGTTGCATCATCGCTTGTTTTCACTATACGACGAAGTTCAACTCAAAGCTCGCCATTTTGCGGAACCATACGATAAGGTTAAGAGAAGAATATTTGTTAAACTTGACCAAGACGTCAAACTGCAGATGTAGAGAAGGGGTTCCCAACCTATTTACCCTAGCGTACCCCTTGATTATTCTTTTTGATTTCACGTACTTCCTATTATGATATCCAACTCCCGATCCAGAAAAAAACGTCCATCTATGAAAAGAAGTTTTATCAATAATGTAAAAGGTTAGCTTATTTAGTTCAAAAGTGAAATGACTAGAATTACTAACATTTTCAGAACTTATTTTTCGTTTGATATTTTATTCCATTTTTACAATAGTATTAGTTAAACTCCAAAGCAAATGAAACTAATTTTGTAATTATTTCGTTTTAACTTATAAGGATAGCCGAAAATTACACTTCGTATTAATCAACTATTCAAGTTTCATAATTATTAACTAGTAAGTATTCACTTGGAGAAAGAAAATTTTCTAACTTTTTTAATCCCTTATCTTCTCTTGTTTCCGCCATTAACATCTTTCATTTCGCGTACCCCCAAATGGTCCTTCACGTACCCGCAGGGGTACGTGTACCACAGGTTGGGAACCTCTTATGTAGCGGAATAGGTTCCAATCTTCACTATAGGATTGATTGTATTCTTACCTCCTCTTGACACATGAAGAATTCACAGAATCGCAATTCAAACTAGCTTATTTCCAGGCACTGGAAAATTTCCCTCTTTCAAGGACTAACTTTCATTTGATATTTGCTATACGCAAGGCAAGAAAAAGTTTACCAAGCCTCATTAGAAAGCCAATCAATTCTCCTTCCTCAGGTTCATACTTTTTGTTGTTTTGTTCATGTGAACAGAATAACTGGAAAACGCAACGAGTTAGATAAATGAAATTCAACATATGGTTTTATTATCAGAATTGTGGAACTGTTTCACATTTTAACTGCATCCGTGAACTTGTTGATTGTCTCTCGATCTATCTATTCGCACGTAATTTGAACGTGAAATCTCAAAAACGCGATTCAGACTTTATACATGAAATCTTGAATGTCTCTTGCAACTAAAAATTTAGATATATATGTGTCAAATTTTTGAACGAATCGGTCAAAGGGGAACATCTCATATGCATTCTTAATTTTATTTAGCACAACACGAAGCACAAAACGCACGAAATATTGTTGAGAAAATCGTGTGATGGGTGGACGGTGAAAATAGTCCAACAAGCAGGATAATAAAGAACGACGCTTTATTCCACGAATATTCTAGAGAATATGAAGCACCGATGACAAGAGAAACATCACTTGTACAAATTAGCTGCCCAAGCACGCAGAAAGACACCAATAATAACAGAAACAGCACTAACAATAGATCTCTGCGTCTAACAGCTGACCAATTCGCACTGCGAGCAGACTCCAAAGAGAGATTCCAAAGATCTTTTCCGACGAGGCGTAACGTCACATAGAATCATCTAGAACAATCTCTATATTTCCGTTCCTAATAGAGATAGGACAAAAATTCTAGTATTTTCGAGGGCCTTTATTTTATATTTCAGATCAGGGGGCATTGTCTAGACCTCTCCCTGATATCCAATAAAACCTCTGAAAATACCTCTTTCCAACCACATGTCTAACATTGCAGAGAAGGCAGGTTCATTACAGGCAGGTTCGTAACAATATGAAATAAGTGTACGAGAAAGTTGAAGGGACAACATTCCCGCGGATTATTTAAATGTCCTTAAGTGTCTTTCAGAATTTAGCATAAAAATGCAAATCGGAAATAGTTCCTTACACTTTAGTAATAAATTGAGTGACTAGCAGTTAAGCTAACAAAAACGGTTCATGTTAAAACAACATGATAAAACGCTAATTGGCTAATTTATTGAATATTTTCTTTTTTCAAATTACGGACCATTTTTAGTAGAAGCATTCGCTAAAAATAACAAAATTGCTGACGGTAAAACAACAATGTAATCGCAGCGTAAAAGATAATAGTTTATCCTCCTTAACTAGGAAGGGTTTCGTGTTTAATTGGGTAGTTTTTCACTTCTTGTTTTCACAGTGTTTAATTGAATAATAGATCTCCAAGTCAAAATACCGCTTAGCTGTCCACTTTTCTTTACTAACTAATTAAATTGCACCTTCTGGTTTGGGAATGTGTTGTGGTTTTGATTTAAATAAGGTTTCATGGAGCACTTCAAATATTTACGGATTCTACGTATTTTTTCTACCGAAATATAACATCTACGAATGACTTAATTTTATCTTTTAACTTTTCAAAAACAATGTATGACGCAAGTAAGACACATGTTTAAATTAAGTAAATGATTAAATCATATATTTCTATATACAGAGTGTTCCAAAAGGTCATTTACAAACTTTAAGTGTAGGTCTGGCATACAGAAACAAGTCATTTTTATAGTGGTCGCCAACGCAGCGACCACTACCAGGGTCTCATTGGCATTGAATTAAATAAAAGAAAAGGATACACAAAGAGAAGTGTGCAACACAGGTTTAATAGAATGCAGTTTACAATAATGCAGTTTCATGAATAACAACATGTGCGAAACCTGTATCGCTTCCGACGGCATGTCCTTTGAACACTTACTTGAAGAACTTCAAAGATTTGTTGTTGGTGCTACGTCCTGCTTACTAGTGTGTCTGTCATGCTGCCTACGACGTGTAATGCTGTCATTCATACAACTTTGTTGTTGTGCAATTTTAATTTGTATTCCAGTAAATCTTTGTTGTACTCTTTATCTAATGCATCCTTTTGACGTATACTTACGTCTCTCCATAGTGGTCTAATGGTGTGTCGGGAAAGGAAAAAATTATGACTCCTTTCGTGGTATTTTTAAACGCTTATAGCTCCGCAACTAAATAACATAGAGAGTTGGTTTTAATTTACTTTAACAGAAAAATGTATGCATTGAAGATTGCAAAAAGAATTTTAGAATTTGGAATTACGGGTTTAGTCACAGTCAAGTTACAAATTTGGTGAAAATCACGAAGAATTTTACATAGATAGAGTCATATAGCCACACTAGACTAATAGTCACTATAGACTATAGAATCAATAATCACATACAGCTACTTTAGTCACAGAAAGTCACAGTTGAGTAAGGTAAGTAAGTCTACGCCCCTCAATCCCAGCGGTCGTTTCACAGAAACAATCTCCCGTCGATTTTTTTAAATTTTATTTACTAACAAAATGCCCCCATTAGCGATCGCCCTTAGCCTTTGCGAAGCCATGTTTAATTGTAAAAATGACTTGTTTTTGAATGCCTGACGTATCATTAAGATTTGCAAACGACCTTCCGGCGATACCCTGTATATTTATTAAATTTGTGTTTATTAAGTATATCACGATAAATAAAATACAATTTATATATTTTTACTCTACAAAATGCGATGATATTCGCTGTCGATGAGTGATAATAAAGTTTCGTTACCTTGTATAACAATGTTTCTTGCATTTGCACATTTTTAATCAAGATATTAAATTATAAAGTATAATAATTTTTACATATCAGTAAAATCAATTATAAATAATTTTACATGAAAAAATCTTGTTTTAACACTTATGAAATAAACATAATGTGTTTCTCACATTTAAAAGGCCGCAATTGTTCATTGGTAGTGTTCTGGCATCAGGGTCGGAAGATCGAAGATTCGAGATACAATTCAAACATTCTGTCGGGTCCTGATGCACGTTAACTACTTGACTTACAAATTTAAACTTCCTAATTAGATGACCTATTTGGAACATTAATCGCTCTAGCCATCCTCATTTTACACCATGTCACAATCCAAATGATTTTTGTGTTTTAAATTGATTGCTACTTTAACATAATTACGACTTTAAATATCACAAATTATTATAACACAATGCACAAGTCAGACGCCTCATTATATGCGAAGGGATTTAAACTACCATTGCACCTCAGTAGGAGTGACTTGCAAGTCTGGAGAGTGGCGTGCCAGTTCAGGTGTTGTCTTCGTCTTCTGACTGTGGTTTAACTTTATAAAGTACTCACAATCTTAGTGTGGCTTTAAAATAGGACGCAGAATTAGAATTTTCATAACTAAAGTGGCAACTCCAGAATTTATGTTAAAATTAAAAATGTTAAGACACGCTAAATGTAGAAATTTGCATTTTCCCATTTATAAATACCATGTGCATAGCCATAAGTTATCAATTGTTCTATGGCAAAGTTCAAGCAACTTTAATTCTTCTATTCAGTTAAAAAAAATACATCACACTTCATAAAATAATAATTTATTAGAAATGCATATCATTTTTTTTATTTTATAAATGAAAACTAAGGATCTCTTATGAACACCATTTATTATTTAGTTTGAAGGAAAAGATGAAAAATTAAACTGAAAATGTGTATTCATCAATTTCACCCATTAATTTCAGTTGCTAATTTTTCAAACATCTTTAAAATTGAACTTTCGTTTTTCGTTTCGTCAGTAAAATTTAAACCATTAATTTTAAAACGATGTTTATCTTGATTGTAATTACACGCAGTTCTTGGAAATTTTGCTGCAAAAGGAGCTTTTATAAAGAAATTCTTAATTATTTCCTTTCACAAGTAATTAATCAGGGATTTAAATAGTGATTTTCAAATTTTTTCATCATTTTTCATCCTTTAAAGAAATTATTATCAAAGGTTTTAGTTCCTTTTACGGCACGATATTAGTTTGGACTGATTATTTTTAATGCCTTCTGTAACATTTTTTCTCCTTCTGAAGAAGCCATATTCTTGCCTAATACTCTCGTTAAAATATAAATTAATTTAAATTTACGATATAAAGACTAAAAGAATTTCTTAATTCCTTTGTGCTAATGTATAGCAGGAAAAGGTGCACAAAAATTTTGCTGCGCTGTCTTACTTTGATAGAACCTTTAGTCAAGTGATATTAAAAAAACTTTTATACTAAAGGAAACTGTCTAAACTCCTGTTTAGCTCTATTTATCTTAATCCAAAAACAAAACAACTCAGACGCCATATATTATTATTTAAATTCTTAAAAAATGCAAATACTTATTCTAAAATTTAAAGTATACTAATTCTTGAAAACATGTAAATATGGATGACGTTATCGATTAAGATAGAATATGTGAAAAGGTGAAAGAGAAAGAAAGAAATTTTAAATAATAATCAGTAAAAATTTATTTACAGTAAAATGTTAAAAAGTTAACTGCATATATGTTCTTAGGGCAATTTTTCGTATAATGTTTATAAAGACTAATACCCTTAAACTCTCCTACAAAATTACATATTGATATCGATTTCTATATTTTATTTGTTATGAAGAAAATATTTGTCGTGATTTTTGTACCACACGGTGTAAAAACGAAATAATTTGAAAACAATAAGGAATTTTAAGAAATAAAACAGGAAGTCAGACGAACATTGCATTGTTTTAAAAGTTTTTATCAGAAAAGAAGCAACTGAATTATTTTTAGCAATCTTTCAGAATACTAGAGCAGGCAATTTTTAGAGTTCTACTATTTATACGGGCACTAAACATCGTTAATATAAATTAATATTTTCCAAATTCAAAGTAAAATAGATTTTCAGGTAATTTGAGAAAATATTAATACATACCTCGCAAAAACATTCCACGTTTAATTGACTTCTTTTTAATAAAAAAGTAGGTACAAAATATACAGAGTGCCTACTAAATTCCTTCTACCCCGTATTAACTTGAAAATAGCGAAAACTATTGCCACATACTTGGTGTTTAGGTATAGTAAAGTGACCATGCTCTACACGATGAGATCGGTTACAGCGCCACTTGGCGGTAAACAACGGAGTTAGCGTTCCTATCTCGACAACGGTACAAGATACGGAAAAAAGTCAATTACAAAATTGTAAAGCGTCTTCGACTTACTACGAAAAGACACCTTGTATACTTTAATACGAAAAACGGAGCGCTTAAAATGCACATTTGTTTGTTCTCATTTCCGAAATTGTGGCTTCACGAGACATGGACAGTAGGAGAAAATGTTATTTTTTTGGACAAAAAATGATCCTATTATACTTTTTGTAGCATATCTAGTGAAAATAAAGGTATCTTGTGATAACTAACTGTTCTGTTTTCTTCCTAACGCTTTTCTGGCATAAGAGTGTTGGAAATCGCGACCAAACAATGCGCTTTTTACACGTTTTGTTCTTAGTATTATTGCACTCAAGGTGTCTTTTCGTACTAAATCAAAGACGCTCTACAATTTTGTAGCTCATCTTTTAATCCATACCTTGTACCGTTTTCGAGATAAGAATGCTAACTCCGTTGCATGCCACCAGGCGGCGCTGTAACTAATAATCCCGCGTAGCGCATGGTCACTTTACTATACCCAGACACCAAGTTTGTGGCAATAGTTGTCGCCGTTCTCAAGTGAATGTGGGGTAGAAGGACTTTAGTGGACACCCTGTATGTGACATTTGGATTAAAAAGAAGTTTTTCTTCTATAGCGCAGAGTCGGTGTGTCAATGTACAAAGTTGCTTATTTCATTATTTGGAATGTTGTAAATATGTCCTATAGCCAACGGGAGTGTGTTTTCCCCTCTATTGTCTCCTATATTTCTATAATTTGGTGCGTTTTAGGTTTAACTTCTTCGTGTAGTGAATTTTGAAACTGTATCTTCTCCCTTTTACCGGTTGGGTAAATGGAAGGAGGAAAAGATCCAGATCTTTTGGACCATTCGGTTTTTCCAGAACATTCAAATTGTAGATCCAGATCTATAATTTGAATGTTAAGATTAAGTATCAAATTTCGTTTTTCTAGTTTGTTGCGTTTTTGAGTTATTACTTTTACTTACTCCTGAAGAGACACGGAACGGATTTGGTCCGATATTTGATACAGATATAAAATCCAGATGATAAACCATATGCCAAATTTCATTCATGTAGCATGTCGCGATTTGCAGTTAGCATCTTGACATCCATATAAACAGAGAGACATATTTCTTGCAAAATTTAATACAAATCTCCAATTTTGGTGCAAAAATCAGCCACCGAACTTCATCCGTCAAGCTCATTCGAGTTTTGAAATATCATATTCACAGACAGGTAGCCATAATTCCATTTTTTTTTCGAACTCAAAGATATTTGAATTGTGAAGATTCATCAAAATCTCGAGACCGATTTTTTTAAGGTTACTGTAATTTCTTTTTATTTGTATTACTTACTTCATATACCAGAAAGTAAAAAGTTAATTATCACTTGCCATCATTTGCATGTAACATTATTCTTTAGTCGAGGGATAAGCAAGCATCTTGAAATAAAGTAGGCAATAGTTGATCCAATTTCTATTTGTTCATTTGACTTAAAGATGGTGATTTAGGTTATATCAAATAGATAACGTAATCATAATTAAATTTAAACCCATGACCAGGGATGAAGAGTTTACTCGCAAAGCGGCACGTCTTACTAGGAGAATGTTACATCGTAAACAGAGAAAGATGGCGGCAGTCATGCCCTTTTATACTGCTGAAAAAACGGCAAAGCCCCGAAGTTCTCGTGACTTTGTAAGTTAAGTAGAAGTGCGTTTATCTAAGACTGAAGTAGAATTAATTCGTTTATAATTAAAAATTAGGTGATGCTAAAAAAGACGTAATTTAAGGTATGTTAAAAATCCAAATCATTACATGAATATCCGTTGACTAAGTAAAATACACCTTTTTTCAAATATTATATTGACTATATTCTCCATCAAAATTTTCATTAACTTTACAACGATAACTAACAAAGTTATCATCATCTCCAGCAAAGTTGTCGTTGACACTTACTTTTCACTGCAATCACAACAGACAAACTAAATCGCTAAACAATCTCAGCAGCTTAATAACGACGTACGAACCCGGGCCCTCGTGATTCGCATTTATTGCAGTGTCTCTCTTTGAAAGTGAAAATTATTATCACTTGCTACCCTATGCATATCCACTAAATATATAAAATGAAACTTTTTTTTAAGATTTTATACTGACTATATTCTCCAGCAAAGTTATCATTAATAGTTCCTTTTCATTGCAATCACAACAAACAAACTAAATGGCTAAACGATCTCAGCTGAATAGAATCCAATTTTCAAAAGATTACCATGCTTTCTTTATCTTTGTGTACCAAATATGCCTATATTGCATACCTTCATATACCAAAAAGTGAAAATTATTATCACTTGCCATCATATGCACATCCAATAAATACATAAAATGTATTTTTTAAAAATTTTTATACTGACTATAATTTCCGGAAACGTTATCATTGGCACTTCTCTTTCATTGCAATCACAGCAGACAAACTTACACCATAAACTATCTCGGCAGCTTAATAATGACGTACGAGTCCGGGCGGTAATCGAATTTTCTGAAGGTTACCATGCTTTCTTTATCTTTGCGTACCAAATATGCCTATATTGTAACCTTCTAATATACCAGAAAGTGAAATTTATTATCACTTTATCACTTTATCACTTTATTATCACGTAAAATGTATCTTTTTTAAAAAAATTTGTTATGTTGATTATATTCTCCGGCAAAGTTATCATAAATATTTCCCTTTCATTGCAATCACAACAGACAAACATATCCAAAAGTGAAAATTATTATCACTTGCCATCATATGCACATCCATTCAATACGTAAAATGTATCTTCTTAAAAAAAATTTATACTGACTATATTCTCCAGCAAAGTTATTAAAACTACTTCCCTTTTGACTGCCATCACAACAGACAAACTCTCGCCATGAACTATCTCGGAGTTTAATAATGACGTACGAACCCGGACCCGCATGACTCGCACTTATTTCAGTGTCTCTCTTTCAAAGTAAAAATTATTATCACTTGCTATCCTATGCATATCCACTAAATACATAAAATGAAACTTTTTTAAGATTTTATACTGACTATATTCTCCAACAAAATTATCATTAATAGTTCCCTTTCATTGCAATCACAACAAACAAACTAAATGGCTAAACGATCTCAGCTGAATGGAATCCAATTTTCAAAAGATTACCATGCTTTCTTTATCTTTGTGTACCAAATATGCCTATATTGCATACCTTCATATACCATAAAGTGAAAATTATTATCACTTGCCATCACATGCACATCCATTGAATACGTAAAATGTATCTTTTTTTTAAAAAAAATTTTATACTGACTATATTCTCCAGCAAAGTTATTAAAACTACTTCCCTTTCACTGCCATCACAACAGACAAACTCGCACCATAAACTATCTCTGCAGCTCAATAATGACGTACGAGCCCGGGCTCTCGTGATTCGCATTTATTGCAGGGTCTCTCTTTCTGTTGCAGATAACTGTCTTTCGAATGGGCGAGGGACCGTGCCAGGAATTGGATCAAGCAGTTCTCATTGCTCTTCTCAAAGGTAAGGAAATAAACCTTTACTTGTCACATTTTATGTTCGAGATTTACGCTACACCGCACACCGGCCAATCGATAGCTATTTCTTTGCCATTAGATCGCTTTTCGTGATTCGAATGGAACTCGCTGCGATGGTGGGTGTTATTTCTAAGTTGTTGTTCTTTTGTATTTATTTAGTTTTTACAACTGCATTGAAATTTAAAATTTCCATGCATTAGCATGATATTTGTTTTCATGTTAATGTTAAAGTTCTTTATTTGTGATTTTTTGATAAAATAATTTTAAGAAGATTCGAACCTCTAGAACTAAAACATCGTAGCGTGATTATATTTTAGGCTCGATTCGTCTGTCTATCTGTCTGTCTGTTTTTAAAGATCCATGCTAAATTATGACAGCGATAACGAGCACGCAAAAACTATATTTAATATTGTGGCAAAGCGTGCGAGTATAAATCCAATAATTTAAACAATGAAAAGTGTCGTTGTAAAATAAACATAAAAATCTTTTTAAAAATTTATTAAATGTAGGGGGAAATAATACGGAAATAAAATTAGTACCACCGGAAACCTTTTTGCTTTATTTTAATGGAAATCAAAACCATGAAAATGGTTATTGAGCGATAATAGGCATCGAAGTTATCTAGGAAGAACCTTGTCATTTCATGTCATTCATAATTTCTAATTAAAAATGTAACTAAAATTTTGATAACCCTTTTCTTAGCACTTACTACCTAAGAAGTAACTACTTGCCGACCTGCTACTAACGACCTCCCCTGTAAAGTGTTTTGAACAATTTCGGCATCATGCATGTCGCTTGTCGCAGTATACAGATAGTATCCAACTTATAAACATTATCTGATTGAAATTGTCACGAACATTGATTTATTTACGTAACGCAACAATATAAACCTTTAAGTTGTTGTGACTAGTCCCACTTACTTAGTCTAGCTTTAATCAAGAGCTCAAGATAAAAGGAAAGTGTGTCAGCCTCCATAGGTCAAAGCAAGACCTTTGTAACAAGTCCCACCGATCACGAATAAGTGGATGAGAAGCTGCCGGATAAGTTAGCGGATCCTTTCTTCCCTAGTGGATGTAGCAGTGGTGTGAGGTTGAGTTACCCCCACTCCGAAGATGGAACGTTCCTACTCAGGGAGGCATTTGGATATTAGGACTCCACTCTCAGTTCCCTCTAGCGGGACATTAACCGGTGTTCAATTCCGAAATTTTTGGAACTCGGGAAGGGAAAACCTTTCGTCGATGTGAGAAAGCCATGAAAATTGGCGCAAATGGATTGCACTGTTGGAATTCCCGATAGTTTGAAATCCAATTGGAATGGCTGGATAGCCTTTTGAGGACCTCGCTGCGAGTGTAGCGGGAAAACAAAGCTTCTGCCTAGATTGGGACCCCGCAACAAGGCTACATCATGTTGAAAGTAAGATCGGAAATACGCCGTGGGTGGGTGTAAGTCTGCGACTTTGAACCTTCTCAAACAATGTGTCTCAAAACAAACTTTGGAACATTCGTGAATGACCTACCTAAAATTTCAGACGGGAATGAGTGGAATACAAACAAGTTCTTGGGACAAATGGCCTAGCCTAGCCTTCTCGTGAATGCCCAATTTTACTGATGACGTGATGACCTTCATTCAGACCACCCCGGATGTTTCGTTAGGGCGGGGATAACTTATTTTTGGTTTTCTACAGCTCAGGGATTATCCCGTGCGATTTCTGTATTTTTCCGAAGTTGAAGAAAGAATTACAATGTCAACTTTTTGCAATCAATGCTGAGGTTCCTTTTGCTACGCAATCTTTCTTCAAAAGCCTACCCTAAGAAGAATCTAGGAACTCGCTCACAAAATGGTAAAAAGAGAACACTCTTGTGTGTCAAAAGTGCCGGCCAGTAACGATAAAGAATATTGTTATATTCGTAAAATAAAATCCGTATAGTTAAATTTCTATACTTTTTTTCACAGTTCTCTTCTTTATCAAAACTATCCCACTGAGCACTATGTCGTTAGCTAATGAGTTGAACTTCATGCCTACATTGATGGCGTGTCGCCATATAGCGTTGCCCAAACGTGTGAGTGTCTGAAAAATGTGTTAGGGAGAGCTGTTGGACATTTAGAAAAACAGTACAGTAAAAAGAGCAATGGCAGTTATGGGAAATTATAAGGACTGTTCTTTCACTGTTATTTACATCCATTTTTGACAAACAAATCAGCCACTTCTCGCATAACTAATTCAATTTTGAGAATATTTTGTCTAGTTTACGTAAAATTTGAAAATAACGTGAATAATTTATAAAACTGAATTTAAATAAATAATAAACCAAAATCTTTTTTCTTCCAATATTATTTGTCAGCCATTTACACACCTATGAGAACTAATATAAACTCAGTACAAATAACTCGGAATAAACAAAATTCAATATAAATAGCAAAATGAATCGAAATTATTTTTATTTTATTTTTTATTCTTCCTCACTCCTACGCTTATTGTACAAAACATACCTAGACGTATAATCTATATATATATAAGGCAATGTGCGTATGTATGTGTCTTATAAACTAAAAAGCTACTCGACCGATTTACGCGCGGTTCGCGTTGTCCGGGGAAGGTTTAAAGCTATTGAAATCGTCGATCTGACCATTAGAAAGGAAGTTAGGGGGCCTAATAATATTTTAATGTTTAGCTACCGTTGCCGATGGTTGAGAAAACAATTGGCGCAACTTCTTAGTAACGCGGGCGCAGGGTTGCTTTTTGTAAATAAGTTTCTTTTCGTGATTGCCATATTGGCCTTGGGTATATTTTCTCTTATGACTTTTAGAAAGATAATAAATAATTTTACAATTTTTTTTAATAAACTATTGATTTGAAACTTTTCAAATTGTCCACAATGAGCTGTCAAACGAAGTAGTTTCAGAAGAAAGGTTTCTGTCACCTTTCTTCAGAATGCTTCTAGCGATAACTACGTTTGTCTATGCATAGCATATAGAACTACTTTCTCCATTTTTATTTGTTTCTTTTCATGATCGAATTCTTATACGAAAACTTCCACGTAAAAGATTCTTTTTCTTTTCCTTTTTTTAAAAAAAAGGAGAGAGATAGAGGAACGGAAAGAGGACAACACATTACAGATCTTTTTAAAAAAAGGAAGAAAAAGCATTTATGTTCGTAATTTCGGTATTGTTTGAAATACCCGTCTCCAGCAATTTAACAAGCGTTTAAATGTCAAATCTAAGAGATAGAAAAAAAGCTTTCAGAAGCATTATTTAGAATGACGTAGCATATTGTATTTGGTTGTCAACTATTTAAATAACATCGAAACTAAGAGTGGTGCATTTTTGATATTTTTATGACGTTTTGGAAATTCGGCCATCTATTACGAGTCTGAAATCAGTTTTTTGTTATATTAAGGGATTTTTTTTTTACTGTTAGTCATTTACTATGAGTATGAAAGAACTTTTAATTTATTGTAATCACATTGAAAAATAATATATAACATTGTTGTTAACAGGAATTTATATATTTCGCTCGATCATTTCATTCTGCAACGGCAAGAAGAGAATTTATTTATTTATCTTTTTTTGTAAAGCTGTATATGTAGATGTTTTTTTATTTCACTTAAATTTTAATTTAACGAAAAAAGTATTATACATATGTCATTCTAATGGGATTCCTTTTAATCAAAAATAATCGTTTTATAACAAATCAGGGGAATTTAAGTGAGTGCTTTAATCAAATTTTCAAATTTGGCCTTTTTTAAAGACAGTTTGGCTTAATTTTGCTATTTTGATCTAGCAACCCTAAACAGAGGTGAAATTTTAGAACCTATTTATGCACTTGCTGTTGATAAAAATGCCGTCTAAACCACAAAATATTGGTAGTCGTACAAATGCAGCCAAGAGAAAACGTGAAGAAAGACAAAATGAAACAGAAGAAGAAAGAGCACAACGAAATGAAGGAAATAGATTACATATGTCACAGTTACATGCTACTAAATCATCACAACAACACGAAGCGCGAAATGAAGCAAGTCAAGTAAGAATTAGAGAATTAAAGACAATCTTAGTCTTATAGTGATCGAAATTAACAACGTTGCAATAGTCGATTACGCATGCAAATAAAACGATTAAATCAATTGATAAAACTTGATCGTATTGCATTTCAGTATAATTCGGAAATTGAATATAGCTTGCATCCATTTGTGGTTGTTGAAAGTATGAATAAAGTTTGCACAAATTACAAGGCATTAAAATTCAAGAATGAAGCACCTGGGATGTGTTGCTTGAAGGCACTACTTGAGCCATTGTTCTCATTGGTCGCTGGTACTACAACACAATAGAAGTATTTTTTGAATAACATACGAAATTATAAAACTTGCCTTCAAATGACTTCGTTTGGTGCAACGAATATAATAACTGAGAATTATATGCCAACATTCAAGATTCAAGGACAAATATATAATACAGCAGGCTTTTTGTTACCACTTACGGATGCTGACCACAAATTTTTGCAAATATATTTCATTGGAAATTCAAGTGATCAAGTAAATTTATACACACATCAAAACCCACGTACGAACACTGCTTTTTGTATATATAGATATCTAATTTTAAATAAATACAATAATTTATATCGAACTTTCAATTGTGTTCATTTAATCTACGTATATTCTCAAATCTAGCAATAGCAAAGCATTGCCGGGTTCAGCTAGTAAACAATAAATTGCGATAAGACATTATATTGTTGTTGTTGAATACATAAATTTTAAAAGCCTAAATTTATTTTGCAAAATCATTCTAATCCCAAAGCCATTATAGTTTTAAAAATTCACCACACTTTTCATTACCCAGAACACATAACTCATTAACTTTCACGTCCCATATCTATTATTTCGACTGAAGTTTATAGATAAAGCATAAATACGTCCATCAGTCCAGTTTTTGTTTAGTCTGATTTATAGAGCGGAACAATTTTCTTGTTAGAATATAAATCGCCCTTCAATCCTTATCTTGATGCGAAACTTGCAGACGATTCCGCCTGCAGGTGTTCTCACGCCTTAGCCCCTCCACCCCAGCTAGCACTAACTAGCGTACCGGAAAACAATTTCTCTCATGCTTCAGCACGTTTTGACCATCGTTTACTTTAAATATTTTCCCAGCATCACACCTGCCAGATATTTGCAATTAAAATTTTGGCATCGCCACAGAGAAAGCTGAAAAATCGTCTGCAGCGTCAATATTTAGAATTTATGAAGTATTTTATTCAAACTTCGATAAATTCGTTATGTGTTTAGAGACATTTATTTTCACTTTCCTGTTTTGAAGCTTTGCGGAAACCGTTAAGGTTTTATTGATCAATTAATAGAAAAACATTCTGCAAAATGATCAGGAAATAGAAAATCGCAGCTTTAGTAGGGTTTTATACATATTTTCTGAAACTTCGAGTTCGATTTTTCAATATTTCTGGGTATGAATTTATTGACTTAATCTTTTGATTATTTTGTTATTTTGAAATATTTTTAGTTTTCTTTAAGGTATCCTACTGGTTTAAAATCGTTGTTTTTGATGAAATTATTAAAAAAAAACTTTTTATGACTTAATTTTGTAGCCTTCTTAACCAGCTTTCTAAAACTGTTTTACTTTTTACTCTACGTGAATTACAAATGGAGTTACAGCTGTTTCATTACCGAACTGTAAGCATCATTTTAAGATGCATGAAAAATTTAAATGTGTTTTCTGAGAAATGATATTTTTGAGGAAAACTGTCGACCGTAACAATGATTTCTCAAACAGTTATTCAAGTATTGATATGAAATTTTCTGAGATTGTTTTCTGTAATATGCTCGATGTTTTCCTCTAAAAACTTAGGTCAATTTTAAAATCAAGTATTATTTTTAAGTGCTTAAATATAAACGAAAAGCATTTTTTATGAAAAATTACCAGTTTAGTAAATATGATCAGCTATATCTCAAAACTATATTGAAGTACAAGAAATATTTTAGAGCATAACACAGATAACTGTCATAAAAATGTACTCCTACAAGGATTTATGTATATTTAGAATATGATTTTGTCTATGACTGTTAGCGTAAGGCAAATATTTTAGTCATTTTTCTTCAAATTTCTCAGTTTTTTAAAACAATATTATTTTAAAAGTCTAATTTTACAATATTTTCATAATTTTAAAACATATGCAGTTGAAAAATAACATTAAAAATATATATAACTTATTTTCCAAAAAAATGTATCTGAACACAGTCGGATACCTTAATGTACTTTTACATTTAATAGTTTCAAGTTGAGAGCGTCAAGCAAATATTAAGTTTAAGAGGCTAATTTAAACATCTATATCATTCAACATCTATATATATGTATAATTCAATGTCTGTTTGTTTGTGTGTTTGAACCTTATACAATTCCACACATCTTGACGAATTAGAACGAAATTTGGCACACTTGTTCCTTAGCACCAGAAGGATTAACTACGCAATTAAAAAGTTGCCAGCTCCACCTAAAGGGGGTGAAAGGGAGGTTAAAAGGTTTTCTGCCATAACTTTGAAGCATATCATCGCTTAGAAACTATTTTTACACCCTTTTAAAATTTAAAATTTAGCTTCTCAGTGATACCTGTTCCATATCTATATGACTTTTTTCTCATTTATAGTCAATTTTAAAAATTAATTTAAACACAATAGGTAGCAATGCTTTCGTTTCTTGTAATCTTAAACCTAATCGCATCTGCCACTAGCGTGCTTTTGTCAATATTAAATTGCTTTCCTTAGACATTTTCACTTTCGCACGCAGAATTTCGCAGCTTTTAATATGCGCAAGTTGTAAATTACCTTTAAATACTGCTTTTTAAAATCGTTGCAACTTCGTCTATAGTTTGCCTTAATTTTGTCTCAGATTTTAGCACTTTTAAATTTTTAATCCTTATATGTTTTTTTAACTTGATCTCATTGAGTAAGATTATAGTTCCTTTATAAGTTTATCAGTTTTTATTGTATTGTCTATTTTCTCGCACTACCTTCACAATCACACTTTTCAAAACTTATCAGCGGGCAAAAAAGGAATTTCCTTTCATCTTTGCATTTTTTTACAGGTTTATGACTTCTTTTTTTTACCTTCGTAATATCTATATTGCAGGTATTATTTGTCTCTATTAACAATTACTGCCATATCGTTAGAGCTCAAAATCCAAATTTTATGCTGCGAATCTGTATCTAAAACCTGCAATGTCTGTAAAAGACGCAATTTGGCACACATGTTTCTTCGCACCAGGACGAATTAACTATGCTGTTAAAAAGTTGTTAGCGGAAGTAAAAAGGGTAATTTTTAAAGTTTTTTCCGTAGTAACTTCAGAACATATCATCGCACAAAAATTCTTTTTGAACCATCATAAAAGTAAAAAACTTAGCTTCTCAGCGACACCTGTTCCATTTCCATACCACTATTTCTTTGATTTTTAATCTCTTTTCAAAATTATTTTAAACACAATTTATATTGTTTTAGTTGTCATTTTAAATCTATTTCACTTTTTAATCTCTCACGTGATTCTGTTAATGTTAAAATTAATTTGCTTTCTTTGGACAATTCCACTTTCATTTCCTTTTAGCTTTATATTTTCTAAATACAAATTTTTGGTCTTTTTTTTACTTTCGTAGTATCTAGAACTCAAGAATATTTTTCCCTGTTACCCACTACCGTCACATCATTTGGATATCAAGACTTTTAATATAGTAAGGTGTGAATGTCGATCACAAAATTTGAACCAAACATGCATTTCATATATTTTCACAAAAATATAAACTCAATCGAAAATATTTTCCAAAATTATTCACGTTGGCATTTCATCACCAGCACGTTGCATTTCGTGTAGTGAATATTTATTTGAGCTTTGGTAACTTTTGTAATTGTTGATTTTTAGTAGCAGTTGATATCGAGATGCTTATCAACTAGATGGAAAACGTTGTAATAGCATGCTTTATTCATGCCTACAACACATGAAGCTTTGAACAGAGATTTGTAACATACAAAAATTTACGATATGAATATTTCACAAGATGTGGTCTGAACAAACAAATGTTGACTAACAAAAGATCAGCCAGCAGCGCATGAAGTAATGGCGAATTCGATTGCTGAAGACAACGGTGAGCTTCTCTCACTTGAAATCTCATGTGGAACTGAGAAAACAATTTTTAATTGATTTGATCCTTACTGAAATTCAATCTAAATATCATCTAGCTCTTGCCGTTGCTCCATCAAGAATAACTATCAGATTTTTGGATGGTGACGGCACAGCACATTCTCCGTTACAGTTACCTCTGACCTTTGCTCACACAGAGAATCCTTTATGCAATACAGGCAAAAGCTCTGATAAGGCGATTGTCCATAAAACTTGCAAATTTGTAATTTGGGATGAGTGTACGATGTCAAACAAATCCGTTAACAAGTTAGTTTCTCCCATGGCATATTCTGGAATGGCAACTCGAAGCAATCTCTACATATATGCTCCAAACGGTGAGACCAAATATGTCGTTTATTCGAAACCTTTAAAGTAGTAATTAATTAGGCATTATTAGTTAAGATTAAGGGTACTAAAAGTGATATAAAAGCATATGCGCTTTGCTTTTTCTTTCATATATATATATATATATATATATATATATATATATATATATCAAAACCAACATATAAACACAAGATAAAAACTCAAAAACAGTAAAAAAAGACAAAATGGCTAAATAGACAAAAACCAGAAAAAACCAAAAATTGAAAAATATCATAGCGAGCCGCTCGTCAGGAAGGGAAGCTCGCTCATGATATTAATTTGTGCTTTTTTCTGCTGACGACAAACGAAATCCGTTAAAAAATTGCCGTTATCCCCTCTAAAAGCACAAAACAAACGAAAATGGAAGATTTCTTGAATAAAAAATATAAATACATTTAAGAAGATTTAAAAAGAATCAAATAAAAAAATCCGAATACAAATACAAAAAATCCGTTTACAAAAGACCTAGAATAAAATAAAAAACAGCCGTATCATAAAAAAATAATAAAATAAAGCGAAATATGCTTACCATGGCCAGGAAAACGCTACCGCGACCACGAGGAGAATGAACGCCAAACCAGTTATCGCCGTTGCCAAACAGAGGAAAGAGAAAGATAAGAAGAAAGAGGCTTTGTCAGTAGCTCCGTAATATATATATATACAGTGAAACCTCTTCGAACGGCCACCCCTGCATAGCGGCCACCCCTCTTAACGGCCAATTTTTCGTGGCACGGATTTTTCGGCCCATAGACTTAATGTTAAAATAACCCCTAGCAACGGCCACCCAACCCCTCCAACAATGATATACCTGAAGGTGTTAGAGATGTCACTTTTTTCCGCACGTTAACAACGGAAAAGTGACGTCTCCTGCTCAACCGGGGGTACCAGAATAGACCCCTTACTTTTTAAACTGAAAACCGAACTTGAAAAAAAGTTTTTTTTTCCGAGAAGGGTAAAAACTTAAAACAGTCACAAATATCCTTTTCTCAAAAACTGTTAAAAAATTATTAAATAAATTACTATTTTCTCTTTAAATAAGTCTGAAACTTCATTTTAAATAAGAAATATGTGTCAGACTTGTAAATATTATGTATTATAGCAATTATCTTGTAATTGTAAAGAAAACCCTTCAGAGCGGCCACACCCTCTGAGCGGCCAATTTTTCTCGGAACGGAAGGGTGGCCGCTCAGAGAGGTTTCGCTGTAGTATAGAGTAGTATATTCATAAAATTTGAATCCTAAGAGAATATATCACTTAAACGTGATTTTATGAAGCTGTTAAGAAATATTCTAAGAGTTTTATTCATTGATTTTGGAAATACTTAATCACTAGTGGTTTGACACTTTATTTTTAGAGCATTTTTGTATATATACTTTACACGCCAAACACATAAACTAAGTAATGCATTTTTACATTCTGCTAAAATATAAAATGTAACTAATGTCAGTAACTTGTAAATTAGTGGTAAAATCAAATAATGAATAAATATAATCTGAAAATAACAAATTTTATTCATATTTAAAGACTAATTATAGATGAAACAAAAGAGATGTACTGTTGGGTTTTCTTTTTTTCCCCTTTAAATGCAAGTAAGAATGCTTATTTTATTTAGAAACAAATACTTAATAGGAGCTTATGATAATATTTTCCTTTCTTAATTTTGAAAAGAATGTGTCAAAGTAAACATTAATGGTTTATTTATAAATAAACAGTGGCATAATATTCAAAACTGTTTGCATTGTTATATCTTTGCAAATATCATAAAATTATGTTTTGAATTCAAAAAATAATTAACTCTTCTTCGGATGCTTAAATATTCCAAAATAACATTTTCAAGAAACAAGAGAAATTTCCATTTGAAAAATAAATGAATTTATTTTTGAATTATAAATGATATCGCATCTAGTAATAAATATTTAAAAAATGTTCGCATATCTTGCATTGCCCTGATTCTAAATCCCCGCTTCTTAAAATAATATTTCAGATTTTGTCTGATTAATCTTAAAGCAATTTAATTTTTGATATGAAAACTGTAATATATATATCAACCATATATTGCTGGAATTGACTTAATTTTTATTTACCTTTTAAGACAAAAAACAGTCAGTCGAAAGCGCAATATCAAAATTTCGAAAAATGTATTTCTGGCTAAATCGAATATTAATTAAATTTCTTTGGATGTTTAAATATTCCAAATTGCATTTTCCAGAAGCAAGAAATAATATCACGGCTAGTAATAAATATTTAAAAAAAATGTTCTTATACATTCTCCTGTTTCTTCGTCTAAATACCGGTTAATTAAATTATATTTCAGATTTTGTCCGGTTAACCTTATAGTTATTTAATTTTTGATATAAAATCCGTAAAATAAATATAAATCATATATTGCTGGAATAGACTTAATTTTTACTTACCTTTTAAGGCAAAAAAAACAGTCGTTTGCAAGTGCGATATCGAAATTTCAAAAAATGTATTTCTGGCTACCTTTTATATTCTTTACTCATCACTCAAAATCGAATATTAATTCCATATTTTAAGACGGATGAGCTTTCATTTGTGCTATTTCGAAAAAGGATTATTAGCGGGAAAAGAATATTACGAAAGTTAAATTCCTTTCCACAAAGAATTTTCAATAACCTGGAGCTATTTCACGTCTAAAAAAGGCTTTATATTTTCTTCTGCAAAAGAAGAACAGAATTTTGTCTGAAGGGATTTAGTTCTTTGATTTATTTCCTCCATAATGGTTCTATCCATCATGGAAAAATGCCTTACTTCTTAATCTTTCATAAATTCCTAAATTTTTGACGTAAATATTTTAAGACCGAATTCTAGTTTCATTTTTTACTTTCTGGCTCTGTTAATGACTTGCTTTCAGAGAAATTCATGTTTAATAATACAAAATTCTGCAATTGTTTCGATATTTTCTGAAATAAATTTTTACTTGATAGTTTTGGCATCTAAGAATCGCAAAATCAAAACTTGAAGCATTAGTAAAAGTGTATTTTGGAAATAAAAGAAAGATTTAATACAAATAAATCACTATCTTTGAGTTATTCGATTAAAAACAACACTTGCCAAAATATAATTTTACTTATGAACATTTTACTTTTATATTCAAGGGACAGTTCAAAAAGTAGAGTAACGAGCCCTCAGAGAGATAAACTTTATTCACGTTGTGAGGTAATCGCACATATTACTTCTCCAAATAATCACAATTGTTGTCAAAGTATTTTTCCATCGGCACACCAACATATCGAAACTGACATAGAAGAAATTAGTTTCATAGTCATAAAGCCACGTCAAAACGGTTTACTGAACTTCTGCACCAGTTCTAAATTGCCAACCTCCCAGGTTCTTCTTCAGAAGTCCGAAGAGATGAAAATAACTTGGTGGGAGGTCTGGGTTGTAGAGATGGTGTTCCAGTTACTGCCATCGGAATCACTGTACAAAATTATGAGTAACTGAGGTCGTATGCGGTCAGGCATTTTCATACAACAACAGGACGCCTGTTAAGAGTAGTCCCGGTCGTTAAGACTGAAAAACTTTATCACACTTCTTATTTGAATCACCGACCATGTTTCTGTCAACACCTCCAACTTCTAAATGAGACTTCACGCTACTGCGCAATTAGCTTCATCTACTGGCATCTTTCGAATGCTGTGATCGTTTCAGCTGTCCAACCCTTTCAGTCCTAAGCATAGAGATATTCAAACTAAAATTCTGAAATTAGGGAAATATGCTCATTTTGTGCCTAAGATGAAAGTTCAAAAAGAAAACAAATTAGGGGGGACGGAAAATAAATTGTTTAAATAATTTTTAAAAAACAGCTGAAATAAAAGATTTTAACATATTTAAAAATTATAAGAATAAAATTGTACCTGTAATTTCATTTAAATTATGTTAAAATTAGTTTTTATTTTGACTTTTTCTGAATGAAGTGAAGTTCAAAAAGGCAATTTTTGAATAGATAAAATCGATGGTGCAGCCATTCATTGATAAGAGGAAAATGCGAAGAATTTAATGATGTCCATTTAGTATCAGGGGCAGGTTTAGATGCCAAACAAAAATAATAAAATGATGATTCCAAATGGCATCACTGGAAATGAAAGGACTAAACAGGAATTTTATCCGCATAGAGAATTCACGCATCCATCAGAACTCTTGTTACTTTACTTTTTAAAATACCCGAGTACATACATGATACTTTTTAAACATATTACTCTATAACTTATGTGGTAATGATGACAGAAAATCATGTTCTTATTATTTTAACACTTTATAACTCAACTTCTTAAAAATGACAAAATACCAGGAATTTTCATAGCTTTCCGAAAATGATAAAACAGTTTTTTCTTAGAATTTCAAAATCTTATTAATAAAATGTAAAATAATAAATCAAACGATAACTTACTTTGTATGCCAAAACCACTAAATAGTTTGAGCAATTAAGACGATATTGTTCAAAACAATGTACTTACCTGTGAAGCTATCTATTAGAGCTCAAGCAACGCACTGTAGTAGATACCATACAAATATTTTATTTCGGTTTCCGCAATGTTAAACACACACGTGTTCTCACCAGTTTCAAGCTAAATGAACTTCAGATCAACCTACTAGCAACCAACGCCATCTGCTTTTCAGAAAATGTGTTAAAATTTCATAGAACTGTGCACGGTTGTGTAACATTGATTTAAATTGGACTTGGTTGCTTTGAATTTTGCCAGCACTAAAATGGTTTGTAACAGAACTATCATATGATACTATACAAGATTAGAAAAACACTAAATTTATGTAAAAAACGTGGAATTACATGTCATTTTTGAATATTTAAAAAAACTATCCATTACCTTATGTCCATTTTGTCAGATTTTAGATCTCCCATATTTTCAAAACTCTATCTCCAAAATAAAGAGATAACTCATAAAATTCTAATAAAAAATTGAGAATAAAATAACAGTTAAACGGGCAAAATTCTGACTTACTGATTTCAAAATCAATTTACTTTAATTCATAATTAATTCGTTTTAAAATATATTTCATTCGGCATTAAATCTTCTGAGCCTAGTCTCTAGAGAAACAAGGCAATCCTAAATTAAAGCTGAAAAAATTAAACAAAATAATTTGATTTTTTAATTACGAAACATTTACAGAAAAGAAAGAGAGTGTACATTAAAATAACACATTCGTAAAAATAACATTGCAGTTATTTATATGAAAATTTCCTTCCAGAATTTGTCTTTTCAAATTTATAGAATTTATTTTCAACAAAATTTTCATATTCCACCTATTTTAAATTTTAATAACGCTTCATGATTATTCACCTTTAAATACCTTTACTATCAGAAACAACTAACAGTTAAGAGCTCTAAGATTGTTTACGATTCAAAACACCAATGAGATGTTTTTCCTTAAATTTATTGAAAATTGTTTGATATCTACATAAAATGAAAATTTATCTTCCTTTTCGTGAAAAACGTGTTTTACAGATTGTTACATGGGAATTATATTCCTTGGCTGAAAACGATATTATTTAAAATAATTTTGCTCAACAATAATGTGTTGTTACACTATGAAAAGAAATTCAGTCCTCCATCTCCTAACGCATGGCTTAATGCCATATTTTTCATTAGAAGGATTCCCCTGTGTAAAACATTTCATAGACTGGATATAAAACATTGGGGATTAAATATTCCTACAGATGTTTAGGTTTGGTTAAACGTATCACACAGCGTTATTTATTGAAAATGCAACTTCCCCAAGCCTTGCTACTTTTGGCTAGACCCTTGAGATTTGCTTCTTCGCTATAATTTAATTTAATTTCATTCACGGATTTTATTTCTTTATGCTTGCTATTTCTATTTTAATATTTACACTTTCATCTTCGTGAATCGAAAACATTAGCTTAAATCAATGAAGGTCTATTCAATTCTCACAACGAAAAACGGTTTTTAAGCAGATTGAAATGCTTTTTTTTTTAATTCTTAAATTCAAATTGATATGCAGTGGAGAATTGACTAACCAACAATCTAGTTAGCGAGTAAATTAGGCAATACACTTTTCACCAAAGGATTTAATGGTTGGGCTACTGAAACCATACACTAACAACAATAACTCGGTAAGATTCGTAGAATTGCATCGTACTGTCAACTGTTGGTGCCTCTCTAGGAGAGGTGAACAAACAAAAGTAAGATAGAAAAAGAATGCAGTATCAGCAGTGAACTCGCTAGACGAACAGAAGTAACCTAAGCGAAATCAAGAAGAAAGAGTGTGAAATATATACATTTATGAATAGTTTCTGGAACATTTTATATTTTAATATCTTTTATATTACCATTATCTAAATAATATTATCTTTTCCTTAAAACCATGAGATCAAATTGGAATAAGACAAAAATTGAATGAATTTAGTACAATAATATAAAATTAAAATGATTAAATCAAAATAGTAAAAAATAAGAATAAGTCAAATAATAACAGTATAGGATAATCTAGTAAAATTCCCACCTTCTAATCCGGTTTTCTTTCAGTCAAATGAGATAAAGAAGGGGAAAGTTAGGAAACTGGTGCAATTTTTATGATTATTTTTTTTATGAATATATACTTATTCTTACATTATTTTTAAAAGTTCCTGTTATTTTACACTACTAAATTCTGTTTTCATGTTTTATTTTGTTGTCAATAGATATATGCATTATTTTTATCGTATATAAATAAATGTAATAACAAATTAAGTCATTTATTTTGAATGAATTGAACAAACTAAATAAATTCCTATAAAAATCTGCTTTAGGCCATTTGATTTGTAATCAAGAAATCGGGTAGCGCAAATCGCCTTTGAACGGTGTTCGTTAAACCATCCGAACTGTAAAGACACATATACTAGCAAGCCGAACGATTCGCAAACCGTTCGCTTGTCGTTCATTGAAATTATTTTCACAATTAACCAACCGTTAGCCATGGGAACGAACCCACAACGAACCATCAATCATCGCTTGTCAATCTTCAATGGAGGGAGAAGGGTCTTTGGAAGCGCTTTGGAATACGCATTGGCTTTAAGATTCGCCTTTGCAGGTTCGTTGGAGGTTTGCGGGGAACGACGAACTACACACGAACACTTCCCAACGTAAACTGCAAATAACTGCACGTAAACTGAAACGTAATCCGTTAACACCCGAATTAATTTAAGGCGTAGATTTCATTAATTTTTTATTAAATTATGTTTAAAACACCAAGATTAAGATGACTGCAAAGTAAAATTAAATTCGGGGGGGGGTCTTTCTTTTTCATTTTTAAGAAAACATATAAAGAAAGGTAGAAATTCATTTTTAAAAACTTTTTTGCATAAATAGTAAAAAATTTTAATGTATAGTAAAATATCAAAAAATAAAAATTATTTTATTATTCCTTGCACGACATTTTGGCTTAAAAGTCTAGCTATCTAGTAGTTGAAAACTGTTTAGGAGTTTCGGAATACTTATTGACTTCATAGAAAAACCAGAATAGAAACAATGGATGCATTCGGTATAGCCATGGAATTGAAAACGCAACTGTCCTCTGGATGCTGGGTGTTAATGGATTAACATGCACTGAAAATCCTATAGGATTTGGTTCGTCCAACCAAAAACCCCGTCCTCACCTGCGAACCAGCTTCTCGCAAACCGTTCGGTTCGCAAGTGTATACGAGCCTTTATGCTATGTTCTACCCCTAGGCAGTAATACATTCTTTTAATGACTGATATAAATGTTCTTGATTTCAGGTCATCACATGCCAGCCCCCGACCAGCTGCGACTAGCCCTCACTTGGAATCGTGTGGACATCGCAAGGAGTGAGATATTTGTCTACGGACAAGAGTGGCCTGTAAGTAAATATCATGATTTTCATATTTTTTCATAGAATATTTCATATCATATTTTTCGTAGGTATTTTTTCATATGCATGTTTTTAAGTGAAATTACATTTCAAATAAAAACATATTCAATTTATTTTCTTCTCAACTCCCGCTCTTATTTATATCCAGCTTTGTTTTCAGATACTCGAAAAAATGTTTATTATTATTATCGTTATTTATTGCCGAATTATTATTATTTGCCATTCCTCAACCTTGGACATGGTAAAACGAAATGCCTTCAGATTTTTTGCTATGATTTGCAAACATGCGGTTCCACAAACTTTTTGTCTTTTTTGTCAAAAGAGATCTTGATCTCCATTTACATGAAGCAAATTTAACCTTTATTAGCCTCTCTAACCTCCTCTGACACGCACATATGTAAATAAAAAAAAAGCATAGGAAAAATTAATTATTGATGAACAAAAAAATTTAGTCAGATAAAGAAATTAGAAAAAAATAATGTAAACTTCACATGCAGATATAATTAAAATCCTTTAAAAAATTTTCTTCACAGAAATTTAAATACTTTTTAGTTGTACTTTTAAATATAAAAGCTGGAAGGCATTTGCAAGGACAACTCATAAAATTTTATTTTATAAATTCATATTTCTAGCTGAGAATATATGTTTGCCGTATGAAAAATCTAAAAACAACGGTCTACGACAGTCCAAGCAAAGATACGAGTCTTTGAAAACTCGAAATTTTCAGTTTTATCGCATTTGAAGGAAATATCATGAATCACAGGAAAACAATTAAATTACCCTCATTAACTGTGCGGTAGTATATCTAGAGCCAGATGAAAAAGTGATATCATAACAATCCCGCAACTGAACCTAAAATTGCTGATTCGGAATGTCCAGGATTTCCTTGGTATGAAAGAGAGCATTCGACCTCGATCTCCAAATTACGACTAGGATATTCCAGTTGGATTAATTACTTATAGTAATTGTCCTTTCTTACAGACCACAGTGATCAAATTAGAGATATTTTCTTTAGATTTTCTCTTTTTTCTGCCCCTCACTTCCTTTCCAGCAATGAGTTGGTAAATCTTCTTTTACTTATTTCTCAAACCTAGCAACGGTATAGGACTGATCTACTGCCTTTAAATCCTTAGAATCGAATCCGTTATCTACGGCGATGTTGTTACTACTAAAAACCTTGCACAAAATACATTAATCTCTCTCTGAATTCATTTAAAGAATGTTAGTTAGCCACACCAAAACGTCACTATTGTGAGTCCCATTGTTTTATAAGTGGGTCAAATAGTCAGAAATTTTATGTAGAGAACGTGATCGCAGAACTAAATAATGTAAAGTACTACTAAAGTCCAATTGTTTTATTTAAAATTCTTTTAAAATATTTTACCTATTTTTTAGAAAAATTCAAATCGCAATCTCATCATAGTGGTTTATTATGCTTAAATTCTTAGTTGCCAAATGTAAAGTTAAATTACTTAGTTATCAAATTAGTGAAATCGGACTTTATGAAAAGGCAACGGAAGTATTTACAAAGAATTTAAATGCAAGCCTACGAATCGGCTTTGCTGCTTCGAACGGTCTTTTTCAAAAGCGTTTAGACCAGTGATGGCAAACCTTTTTGAGAAGTGGGTGAAATTGTGTTCATTATTCTTTTTAAGTCTATCCCGTGGGCCACTAAATCAGTGGCTTCACTTGAAAAGGAGGGAGGGTATGGAGAAAAGGGAACCAATCATTTGGAAACATTGATGATTTATTAACAGAAAAACTTGACAATTGACAATTTTCTTACTTTTAAATAAAATCTTCTAAAAATATTTACGTAATGTGTACCATGTTTATGACTGACTGCCATGAGTCATACACAGGTGCAGTGATAAGATAGAAAATAAGTTAGCCAATGTCCACTTGGAAATATTTATTTTTATAAATTCGACATTCGATATTTATACTTTAAATTTTTAATGTTTTCGATTTCTGTTCTCTATTTTTACGACATAAAAAATAATTTTATAAAAATCAACGCGTGGATAATTTAAAAAGCCTTCGTGGGTTAGTGCCTGACCCGCGGGTCATAGGTTCGCCACCACTGGTTTAAAAGGTGTTTTCTTTTCGTTCTTCGTTTTATCTTTTCCTGAAGAGCGGAAAACGGCTGTTCCTTTCAAGCATTGTATCGAAGGTAGATGTTGTATTTAAGTTCAGCTGTCCCTTCTTTTATTTCGCCATGTTCATTGTCTCACTTAATGAACGGCTTCAGACATTGATGCAATGATTGTGATAAACACGGCAATGATGGGGAGCACAGGCTTTGGAAGGAACTGATGAAAACTGATTGAATCTTGCAAGGAGGAAAAGAGTTAACTGGAACTCCGGCAGGTCATGTAGGGGAAAGAGGAAAGGCTCCTTGCAGCAACTTTCATGCATTTAGAATACGATGATATATTTTTTAAGAGCTCCTTTATCAGGAAATAGTGCATATTTGAGAAGTTTCGTTATGGATAATTAGTCTCTTAGAGGATTACATAATTGCATTACACCTTTCGATGTTAATTGCTACCAAAGAACAATTGAATTAATATCCCCTCTCCAGCTCAAATCAAAATTTGTTAGTAAAAAAAATTGAGTATGTAGCGGTTACAATTCACTGACTTCTCCTTTTTATGGTAGGTGGCGCCACTAGAGCCATCCGGGTTTTTCCCATGATGCCTCTCTCTCTCTTCTTCTACTGTGTACTTGTCTTGTGTTGTTGTTCTGTGTCTTGTACCTTTTAATGTACTGTGTCGTGGAACTTAGCCATCTAATAAAAATGGTTCCTGAAATTGAATTAATTCTTCAACAGCGGCATTTCATATAAACATGAGTCTCGTCCCACTACAAATATTAGGAAAAAAACATCTAGAAATACTTCGTACTTAAAACTAATCATTTAATTCAGATGAATTAATTAACTAATTGAAATTATTCACTTATATCCAGATCATGTTGGGACATGCAAGTGCAAGTAATGACACCTCTTGATTGTTAAAGGCAGATTAATGGTATTGTAGCAGCTCTCTCACCGGGCCGGAAAAGGTTAAAATTCTTCTTAAATACTTCAACTATTCTTTCAGGAAAATTCGAAGTGCATTTAACGATTTGAAAGATATATATTGTGGAATATCTTAGATTTTGCTTGAAAATGGGTCGCTTATATAATCCTGAATTATAAAATAACCAGTCATTTCCACGTCTTTTTATTAATGAATCATCTTGCAATGTGTATTTTATTCCTTTGGTTGAACATATGAAAACGAAAGAGGATCTTTTTAATTAAATTTATGATATATACAATTGCATACATCGAAAAATTGAGGTTTCAACAGCAAATGCGCAATAATACTTCTTAATTCTAATCCCCTTAAGCTTATGCTTTAAGCTGAATTATTTCTACGTTAAAACGATTAAATTTCATATAACTTAAATCACTTTCAGCTCTGCTAATTGCACTTGAAACGGAGAAACATCCAGATAACATCTCATAGTTTAGGAAGGGAGTTGTTATACTCTCTTTACTATTCCAACCCAAGTATGATTAACCAATTAAGAATAATTTATCATGCCAGAATGGCAGCAAGACTGGAATACGTAAACAGAGAACCACTTTAGAATGTTGAGTTTCAAAGTTTAGATTAAAGCTTTATTTCAATTTGTAGAATAATTATGGTTGTGAATACTTATAAGTTTTGAATAAAAGTGGATTAGATGGAATCTTCAGAAAGCCTAGTGGCATTCGCCATAAGTTTCACTTGTGGAAGAAGTGGACTTTATGTTCTCCTGAGTATTGTAGTGTATTATACTGATATAGTATTATTTAGTATGTGCAGGGGTAGCCATTGCATCTTCGTTTGTTACTTCGCTGTCAGGTATTATTATCAGAAGTCAAATACCTTGCAAGGTAAACCTTGTTTAAGGTAATGAGTTAATGGAAGCAATTTGTTTATATATACAGAGTTCCCACTTAAATAAGAGCCATCTCTTCTTAACTTCAGAACGTATGTTCTGAACGTTCTGTTCTTTGTATTAATGGTGTAAATTGTCTTTTTGTATTAAATCGATAATGCTCTACAACTTTGTAATTGACTCTTTTCCTCTATCTTGTACCATTTTCGTTATAGGAACACTAACTCTGAAGTTTTCCGCCAGGTGGCGCTGTAAGTGGTCTCATGGCGTAGCACACAGCCATTTTACTAGATACCACTTTCAATACTATAGCTGCCATCGTTCTGCAGTTAAGAAGAGGTGGCCATTATTTAAGTGGGCACCCTGTATAACTGATAAGAAAGGTCTAAAGTGTTTAAGAAAATCTCTATCATAAAAAGGATCTATTAGAATATCATACTTTGTCTTTAAGTTTTAGTTTTTATAATGTCAATGAACATGACAGAATGTATCGTCGGAAAGACTTTATTGAACTTAGAATTGTTATTTGGTATAGTTTAAATTAAAAGGGTGATAACTTTGTACGGATGACCAATATTTTGTGTGATTTAATGGAACTGTTTATGGAAATCGTGGTGTAATGGTTCGCGGTAATATATGTTGTGTGATACTTCCAATTTTGTATATGTTTTCGACGTTTGGCTAAGAACAAATGTTAATTCTAATAGATGACATTTGAAGATTTCGCACATTTTGGCATTGTAAGGAAGAGGATTGAAAAATTTGCCCTTAGTCTACTAATGAGAATGGAATGAAATTGATGATAGTCATACTATATGCTCAAGGAAATGAGAGAAACACTAGCCAAATAACTGCAAATAGTTAAATATCATGGCCGAAAGGAGGTAACCGGCCACCTGTCGACTGATATACTTGTCAAGCATAGGCAAGAATGGGAAACTCACATTTTTCGCCTCGTAATGAAAATCTTCTTTACCCTTCCCACTTTAACCCTTAAATGCCCGATTTTCTTAAAATCTATTTTAAAATGTTTTTTGGCTTTCATTTCTTGAATAAAACATGGGGAAAATACTTCAGCAAATCCTATTTTGTTTTAAGTATGGTTTATAGCTAAAAAATAGTTTGTTACCAACTCACAACACTAGGTTTTATTTCAGAAAAAATTCCTTGATAAAATTCTATAATATTAAACACAGATTAAATTTTATAACTAACAATGCGGTTAAGAAATTTCCTTAGAATCTTAGAATAAAATATGGTATTCTCAAGTGTAATTGATCTGCAAATTGATTTAATAAAATTTTCAATATTTTATTCTATTTCCAACAGCAGGCATATTAGAGCTTCAGTCTTATTCCCAAGATTTTAGAAGATAAAATTTGATATGTTGCTTAAAAGCAACACTGGGAATTTAAGGGTTAAATGACATCTAAATATGGATAAAATGTCCGGCGATAAGCTGAAGATATTAACACTAAAATAGAAAAAAACCAACAGCAATAAATTAAAACAAATTATTCATAAATTCTAAATATTCATAACTATTGTAATCATAAAAAAAGTAATAAAATATGCATGTTTTTTGTAATTAGGCGGGAAATGCATAAAATAATATGCAGATTATTGATCATCTAGAAAGATAAGCCGATTATTGATCATAAGAAAAGATATGAGTTTGTTTATTACAGAAAAACCCCGATTAACCGAACTTGGGTTTTCTGAAATCGGAAATCCAAAAACTGTATTGCACAGGAATAATCGGGAAGGCGAGACTTTTTTGCAACGATATCCTCACTTTTCCCTTTTAAGCCACCCCCTGAAGGTCAGTAATTAATTCTAGAATGCTAAAATTAAAATTGATGAGTATTAACAATACTAATTACTATATTGTTTACCTACGCCTGTCAGGCGCATTGCGAACGCCATGCCAATATTGAACTGATAACTTTAATAAAGAACACAATTGTAGGCTAGAAGAGAGTTTTGAATTCGTGTCGCAATCAAAACATTTCAGAATTACACACCATAATTAGATACAAAATGGCAATCTATGTTCACGGCTTAATCGAAAAAGTCCTTATCCGAAACGCCCCCCCCCCCCCGCTTTAATTCGGATAACCGGGGTTGTACTGTATTAGAAAGAAAAAGTGACTATAAGAAAAGTCCTGGAGGATTTTTTGTACTAATTCTTTTTGTCTTTCAAGTTAACCTCGAGCACGTGATCTGCCCACACATTGTCAAAATCTCCATTGGAGAATGTGAGGTTAGATCATGTCCATGTCATCATGTTATATTCTATATTTCATCATGTTATATTCTATATTTTGGTCGACAGATACCTCTCAGCTAGGGAGATGTACTTTCGACAACCCAGTACTAAAACATACCACCCCATCAGTGACTTACTAGGTTAAGATGTCGCATGGCTGACAAATTTCAATCAGAAACTTGTGAGTTCTTTCCTCAGAGCTGGTTGTTAGAGATTTTCTTGACTTTCCGCCAAGCGAAACGCTATTATACGCCGCTTTCCCCTTTAAGTCCTGTAAGAATCTCAGTTACTCTCCCGTTATAAAGGAACTAAGTCAAACTTCCACTTTAGGTGCTGAAGATCACTTTTATTAAAGCGGGACATTCACCAGTATTCCACTCCACTTTTTTTGGAACACAGGATGCCAAATCTATTCGTCTATGTGAAAACCCGATTGAAAGTGGCGTATACAGAGGGACAGATTGGAATTCCAACGTTGTTGGATTTCCATTCATCCCATTCGGCCATAAAAGTGAAATACGACATTTCGAGGAGGGCGATAAATCACCCGTGCGTAAGGGGAGCGTTGGGGAGGGGGAATGTGTGTGTGAGTCAGAATGGAGAAACCAGAGCGGTGAGAGGAGAGGGTGCTCTCTCCAAAAAGCCAAAGTCCCCGTGGTCGGAGGAGGAGTAGGGGGATCGAATTGGCCTGTTGGCACTTTAGAGCATTCGTAAATGACCCGCCCACATCGATCGACTTTAATTTTTGGAGAACAAACCTGTCGTTGGTTGCATTCTGCTCACACATGGAATAGGGCACTGTTGTCGTGAATGTTCAGTTTAACAGCAGCTGTCACATTTCTTCTTCATCATGCGTCCTCGCTAATGATCCTAGACCCTGTAGGAATGGTCACTTCATATGTAATTTTACAATATTCCTTCTTTTGTTTCTTTATTTTAACGTATTATTATTAGATAACGCAGAAAATCAATTAAAATAAAAGGAGCAAAACATTGACTTTTTCAGAAACATATTGAGTTATTTACCAACACCAGAAAAAAATCATCCAGATTTAACCCAAACCACTTATACTGTCAAAGAAGACACCTCACTAATTGAATATCTCACCTCTTTTAAAAATAATATCAGTTTCACCACCACCGAAAAAACACAGGAAAGATCACCATCTTGCAGGCCAAGGAGGAAAAACTTGTGCCCGCAAAGAAATTACTAATTGAATATTCTGTTCCTTGAAAGATTCGAAATTGAATTTGCAGACATCTTACGAAATCCTGATCATCCTAAAGCGAAAGACTGATAAAGTCAGTGGTGGGTATATGAAGGGAAGGCACATAATTAAATTTCAATTTCGTCTGTAACCCCGCACGCAACAGATAATTTGCCTGTTCCAGCGAGCGTACATTTAGCTAATGAATAAAGGCATGTCGAAGGCTTGAAAAAGAGGGAGGAATTTTGAAACGTAATGAAATATTCAAGGATGCAAAACATACACTTTATTAATATTCATGTTTCATCATGGAGTTTGCCTTTCCGTGAAAAATTCTTGATGGTGAGATGTTTATTCATTAAAATTATGCCTTATGGACTTAAAGATATTCATATTTTTCTAATAAACAATGAGGATTAGTATAGCGATCTTTAAAGGGAGAAATGGATGCATTGTTTGTCAGAAATTTATATCAGTTGAGATGGAACATTATATGACATAGGCATATTTTCGCAATAATTATAACGTTGTATGATTAGCATAAGGTTAGGCAACGTAGAAGTTTTTGTTTGCCATTTTCAGAATTTTACGGTAAATATTATATTATATAGATAGATTTCTACGATTAGCAATGAAACTGTTATTTACCTTACTTGCTTCTATTAGCATTTATCATTCTAAGAGGCACCACGAGTAAGTGGATGAGAAGCATCTAGATAAGTAGACAGGTTCTCACTTCCTTAATAGGTATAGTAATGGTATAGTGTTGAATTACCTTCACTGCGATGACGGGGCGTACCTTCTGGGAGAGGGGTTGCGCTGATGCTGGCCATGGCCATTAGGACTGCAGCTTCGGTTCCCGTATTAACATCGTGACGACCATCATAGAAATGAACCATGCTGCAACGGTAGGGTAAGGGAAGCTTTTTGATGATTCTATTAGTAATTTTTAATATAAAGTAAACCTTGTTTATAACGATATCGCAGCTAGAAAAAGTACTGTTATAGACATTATCGTTGTAGGTAGTTTAAGCATTTGCACACCCCATGTTTATGTGCGTGTGCATTTACTAACATACTAATTTCATTGCACTTATTGGTTCAACTTACAAATAACTGTTGATATAAAATTGTATTTTATAAACTTTAAAATATTTTAAGAACTTCAAAGTGAAATTTTTAGTTAAAAAAATTTTCGCAACATTGTCATTTACCACATGCTTAAATTGTTTTCCTTTGCTATCTCCGCTTTACATTTCTTCCACAGCATTTTAAATATATTTTCTTTTTTTTTCAAAAATGTAGCTATCATCGATTGAGGAATCCCATACTTTTTGGCGCCATCAACTTGCTTTAGTCCTTGATTCGTTCCCGAAATAATTTGTAGCTTTCTTCAAATGTCAATTTTTTTATACCACGCCGTCATAGATTCAATGATTTAACATATCAAAAACAAAATTCACGGAGAAAATGGTCAGCTCGAAGTGCAAATTGCGAATGAACGCATTCGACAGTTCCCACCCAGAGACAGAGACAACAATCATCTGTCCACATTCGAATCACTAGCCCACCTTCTCGATCCGCCCTTCTGCTACAACAGACTTCTGTTTCTAATCCCCTCTGCCAGATTTAATTGTTTTCTCAAATTCTGGACATGGGGTATGTTTTTGCAAGGAAAATAAATTCGGGACTGTACTAAACCAACTTTTTAAAGAGGTAAAATTGTCCTTATAGACAGATACATTTAGAAAGTGGTTATCGCTATAGGCAGGGTCAAAATATATTAATTAAATAGGGATTCCTCCGGGACCAAAGAAAATATCGCTAAAGGCAGGTTTATACAGAAGTTTCACTGTAATTTAAGATATGTTTAGATAAGTAGTAGTTCTGTTGCTAATAATTGAATTAATCATTTTTTATTTGATTGTTGAAGCTAGGTTTGCGAAAAGCTATTATTTCTTCACTGTAATCTAAGATATGTTTAGATAAGTAGTAGTTTGTTGCTAATAATTGGAATTATCATTTTTTTATTTGATTGTTGAAGCTAGGTTTACGAAAAGCTATTATTTCTTTAAAATCTTACTAGCTGCACAACCCGGCGTTGCACGGGCTATCTTGAATAATGGGATATTCCCGAGCGGAGAGAAGTGAGATCACGTGAGGCCTTCGGATCCATATTTTTTCATATGCCCGGCTCCGTTTTTTTTCAACAAATATTGTCACTTACTTTCTCCAAGAAATGTAAATATTCTTTCAAATCTAGTCTTTTTATTACTAATTTTCATATGCCCGCCTCCGATTTATTTTTTTTACATATATTGTCGCTAACGTAAACGTTACGTTTCCCCCAAAACGTATTCTCTTTTCTTTGTTCTTCTGTTTCTACGGCTCTTCTCTGCTGGCTACGTTGTCCCATTACTGCCAATCATCTATTTCTTTGTTCTTCTGTTTCCTAGGCTCTTCTCTCCTGCCCACGTTGTGCCATGTCTGACAATCGGCTATTTCTTTGTTCTTCTGTTTCTTCCACTCTTCTGTCCTGGCCACGTTGTGCCATAGTTGACAATCGGCGGCTTCTTTCTTCTTCAGTTTCAACAACTCTCCTTTCACGTTTTCTAATTGCCTCCCGTCTACTGGCAACATCCCCTGTAATTCCTCTTTTTCTTTTAGTCATCGGAAAAAGCGAGAGTTGAACAAAGCAAAAATAGTAACTTCCAAATATCAGCTTAAAATTGAAGCTTCTACAAATATTTAAACTTGATCAAATCAATGAATAATGATTAAAATCACTAACATAACTAATCTACATCTTTTGGCACATAACTTTACAGAAACAAAACACCCCTTTTAATTTCGTTAAAATGATTTTGTTGGACGTTATATCACGGGATAAAAAAAAGAATTTATACACTTTCAACAATACATTTTTTTTATTTCTGTCAGCGTCACTTTTTTATTGTTGTTGTAACAATGTTCTTTAAAGTAAACGACTTCAACAATAAAATGTATTTTGAATTGCGCTGCAACAATGAAAAGTATTGTTATAAAGTATCCGAAACAATGAAAAGCATTGTTGTCAATTAGTTTTTAATTAATATCTTTTTCACTAATTAAAATTTCGATATTTAAAAGGCCGAAATGGCTTCCCTGGATTATTCCCCATCTTTTGGTACCTTCCGCGCGCTTCTCCGTTCGGCGGTTCGTGAGAAGATAGAAGGACATACATACATACATAC
>BGPR01009302.1:10607-40670 GCA_013235015.1 Araneus ventricosus | reverse complement strand
AACATACAGACAGACAGACTTCCCGTTGACGGATTTTGTCCAAAATTGGATAGAATCCTACAAATTATGTTTAAAGACCACATACCAAATTTCATCCCCGTAGCTCTAATAGTTTTCGAGCTATCGTGTTCACAGACAGGCACAATTCCCAAATTGTGTTTTTCGGACTCAGGGAGGTCTAAAACGTGGAGATTCGTCAAAATCTCGAGTTCGAATTTTTTGACGATTACAATACTTTCTCTTCGTATACGAGAACGTAAAAAAAGCATGAGAAACAGAAATGATGAATCAATTGACGCTAACTTTCGTTCTAAAAAACATATAAATATTCATTTTCAAAATTAAGTATGGAAAAAGAAAGAACCTTTTTAACTGAAAAGAAAGTAAAGATCTCCCGGAAGTGGAAAAATAAATTAATTCTAAAGGAGTTTCTAATCAATGAATGAACATAAAATGAAAAAGAAAATAAAATGCTGAACTTAGCTTAAAAAAAAACCCTGTTATAACTGTGAACCCAAACAGTATCCCATGGTGTGTATACTAATTTGTAGGCAGACAAAGTGCTTAAAAAATACATGAAGAACAGAAGTGATGAAACAAAATTAATTCTAGCATAACTTATTTTTAATATTAACCGAGTTCGGCATAAAAGAAGAAAGGAAACCTTTAAACTCCCATAAAAAAATCCACTGAAAATGAAGAAATAAATTAATTCTGGTATTGCTATTAAATCATCAATATCCCATTGTGGATGAATCAGCATAAATAAAAAAAAAGCAGGAAATCGCTAAAAAAATACTGTCTGAGCTTTTTGTTGCCGTCTGGAAAGACTCTCTTTTGGCACGTTGCCAATATTGATTTGCGTTAACGGTTTCGGACGGCTTTTCTATAAGAGCTGAACCAACCAGGGTTGCCATATTGTCCTTTTAAAGGTCAAATTTTCGAAATGTGGCCTTTTTTCAAAGCGGTTGGCCTTACGAATTTTCAGTTGGCCTTAAATTCATTTTTGGTCTTTTTTTAGGCTTTATTTTCATTCATGATTTTTAGAATTGCTTTTTATAAATGTTTCTACTTTTTTTTCATAAAATTTTTATATTCTAAAATAATATTTTGAACGGCACAGTGTATTCTATCTGGATATTAGCTGAATAATATCGAAACTAAAAAAAGAGCATTCTTGAAAATTTTATTGCTTATTAGAAACACTTATTACGAATCTGAAATCAATTTTATTTATATTAATGGAATAAACCTTTTATACTGTTTATTATTTATTTTTAGTACGGAATCGATTTTCATTTATTATGACCAAACTGAAAAATAAACTTGCATACATTTGTTCACTCATGATATTATATACTACGATATTATATACTGTATTATATATTAGCAGTACGCACACGGCGTTGCCCGTAGAATCAGGGCTTCAAAATAATGAAAAAAAAATGCCCACAATGGCATGAAAAAGTTCTGAAAACTATTTGATTTTCCCGCTTATTTTTCTTCGCGATAATGTCATTTCAACTGTAGAAAATACAGTGTACGTTAATCCGAAACAATATTAAAAAATTACAACTTGAAAATGATTATTATACAGCAAGTAAAATATGCGAGACATAAACACTTTAAGACACTGCCGAAAATAATAATCGAAGTCTTTCAATTGAAGGTTATGACGTCACCTGCGCTCTGCCCCGTCAGCTAATGAAATTGCCAGCAACGTTTCGAAGAAGTGCCGCGGGAGGAAGCTCGGTAGATAAAAATATCTTTCAACTGACAAGGAAAAAATTAATTAAAAAAAAAACGGGAAAAGATATTTTAACCGTTCTTGTTTTAAATCCGACAGAACCAGTCCAGTTATAAGCTGAAAAAATTTGAAAATAATAGTGTTATTAGAACGTCAGATGCAGCAAATTTAAAAAGAAAAATAAAATTTCGATTCCAAAACTGACTATTTTTTAAAAATTTCTCAAAATTCAGTAAATTACGTTAGAAATTCAAAACTAACTTCATTAGAACGGAAATCGTGTGCTCTTTTCGATGATGTGTTTTTTTTTTTCGTACATTTATTCAAAACCATTCTATTGAGAAATTAGTGCGAAAAATCAACCATAACAACACAAAACATTAAATAAAAACTTTCTAGATTAAATTTTAAAATTCGGGCTTCGAGGTGCATTGAGTCACTATTACGACTACCTGTGTGCCAAATCCCATGTCTGTAAGTGCGATGGATTCGTCTGTACATCGCGCGCACACACACAAACATTGCCTTTTATAAGTATAAATGTTCTTCTATTTCATTTAGCCATCACTTTTCATTGTAAAGGTGTTTATGGAGTGGTTAAATTTTTTTTTCTTCAATATTGTTTCATTAATAGAGTATTGATCATACGTCATTCTAAAGTGATTCGTTTTTTTATAAATTAAAGCATTTTTTAATCGTAAAATTAGCGAAAAATAAGTACTTCAATCAGTGTTTCAAATTTGGCCTTTTTGGCCTTATTGTTAAGAATGTTTGGCCTTATTTTTAAGAATGTTTGGCCTTATTTTTAGAATGTTTGGCCTTATTTTGTTATTTTTATCTGGAAATCATGGAACCGACTACCGTTTCATGGATTTATGTTTCAGTGTTATACCTAGGAGGGTGAAGTTTGTAATCTAAAACTGACGTCTGAAGTTGTACACTGTGCTACTTAAATGCAATAATTAATTCTGAAACAATTGAACATTTGGATTTTTTTATTAATACTTAACGAAAATGGTTGTATTTCAAAATGTGTGCTGTAGAGTTGGGTCCTACATTTCATAACCGCTTCCATATGGAAGCAGAAAATGTTCAAAGCCTTAATAAAAGAAAACGTATTATTTCCCAGATGTGAATCCATTCTTCTAAATTACGCCTTTGTTTGATATCAGAAATACTCAAATTATGGAAAGAAAGTTCACGAAGTCAAATTCGACAACCTTATCCTCTCTATCTTTGAAACTGGAAAACTTTGTTAATATTGTTTCCTGGCAAGCAGTTTTCGATTGCTGGCATGCATTTTATATCTCCTGCTTACTTACCAATTTGGGAAAATAATAATGAAAGAACAATTGTAATACGTACTTTTAAGACAACATTTTAAGCAGGTGTAATTGTATATCATTTTTAACGTAGGGCTACGTTCCTCCCATTGGGGTCTCAGGAAGGAATTGGATTCACACGCCAAAACACCACAAAAAATGTTGTATGGGAGATCCTCTATATCTCGGTAACTACATATGTTAAAAACATAACTAATGTCTTATTTTAGAGATAAAGGGTAACAACAGAAGTTACAAAAACAAAGTAAAAATCTAAATTGTAGTTCAGCGACTACCGAGTCGTAAAGTTGGGCAAAAATACGCATGAATTGGTGACGCGAACCTCTATATCTCGGTAATTACATATGTTAAAAACATAACTAATGTCTTATTTTAGAGATAGAGGGTAACAACAGAAGCTACAAAAACAAAGTAAAAATCTGAATTGTAGTTCAGCGACTACCGAGTCGTAAAGTTGGGCAAAAATACGCATGAATTGGTGACGTGATCCTCTATATCTCGGTAACTACATATGTTGAAAATATAACTAATGTCTTATTTTAGAGATAAAGGGTAACAACAGAAGTTACAAAAACAAAGTAAAAATCGGAATTGTATTTCAGCGACTACCGACTCGTAAAGTTGGGCAAAAATACGCATGAATTGGTGACGCGATCCTCTATATCGCGGTAATTACATATGTTAAAAACATAACTAATGTCTTATTTTAGAGATAAAGGGTAACAACAGAAGTTACAAAAAAATTGAAAATCGGAAAAGAGTCACGCGAGTAAAGTAGCCCTACGCCTTTAACATCAGCAGCTGTTTGAAAAAGAAAACCTCCCTTCATTTTTTTACTTTTTTTTAATGAGATCGAGTTAAACTCAATTATAATGGTCGAAATGTGGTTCTTGCATTCCTCCCATCAGTATTCTACTATTATAAAATTCTCTAAACAAGAAAGATGCCAAAACATCTGACACCCTTTTTTCCCACAATGAATTATTACTTTTCTCTTTGAGGAGAATCGTATATTTATCAATATATTTTTCCTCTCAACACAAACAGAACACAGACGCATTAATATACACATATCGCAGCGAAATAAATTTCAAGAATCCCACTCAAGCGATCGCGAGAGCCAAAATTTTAACGATTCCCTCCGGAGACATTTAACAACGAAACTTTCCCCATTTTCGGCAAACGGAATTGTAAACAGATCTTTTCGGGAGGCATTCAACACCACTTTAATATTTTCCACGCAAACAGAACATTCTCAGCTTCGAGAGGGCAGATGTTCTTTTTTCGAACGCGCCACGACATATCTCGCCCGATATGGCAACCCATTAATGTAATGAGAACAGTTTCTGTAAATCAAAATGTAAGTCATATTTCGTTTGAATGCTATTTTCCCAACTTTTGGAAAGGAAATGAACTTTTATGGCTCTCCTTTTGTAAGAGGCATCCGATTTGACTTTATCGGTGTTCCGGTATCTTTTGTTGGATTGTTCTGTTAGCAGCAATTCGTGTGATGCATTGTCATGCTGCCGCTAAGAATAGGTTCCGACGAATGATATCGCATTTTATGGGGCTTCCTTTTTATGTATTCTTCTTTTTCTTTCGCAGAAGTGCGCCTCGAACGCTCTTTTCAATAAATAGTACTATCCAAGTTTTAATGCCCTTCCTTTGTTGAGATCAAACATTCCGGCTGATAATGGCGGGCGTTTACTGTATTGATGAGTTATGGAATATTTGCGTGATATTCGGATTTCCATTTGCATTGGCTTAGAAAGGACATTAATCATGTTTACGGATGGCAGTGATATTGATCTACACCAGGGTTGCCAGATCAAAATAGCAAAATAAGGCCAAATATTCTTTAAAATAAGGCCAAAAAAGGCCAAATCTTCTTTAAAATAAGGCAAAAAAGGCCAAATCTTCTTTAAAATAAGGCCAAAAAAGGCCAAATTTGACTAATTGATGGAAAACGTCATTTGCTATTAGAAAAACAGCTATCCTTCATGGAAACGAATCCCACTTGATAGGCATATGATCAATGTTCTATTATTAAACTATAATTTAAGTGAAAGGAATTTTAAAAAATCTTTGTTCGATTCAGGAGCTTTTTCGTTTGACAGCTCATTATATATAATTTGAAATGTGTAATATCGAAAATTTATTTAAAAAATAGAATAAGTTATTAAAAATTCGTCTAAAAGTCATTAACGAAAATAAAGCCAAAAAAGGCAAAAAATCGAATTTAAGGCCAATTGAAAATTCCCAAGGCCAAGGGCTTTGTAAAAAGGCCAAGTTTCCATAATTTGGTCTTAAAAAGGCTAATATGGCAACCCTGATCTATACTTATAAAAGGCAATGTTTGTGCGTGCGTGCGATGTCCAGACGAGTCTATCTCACTTACAACCTTGAAATTTGGCACACGGGTAGTCTTAATGGTGACTCAATGCACCTCGAAGCCGAAATTTTAAAATTTAATCTAGAAAAATTTTTATTTAATGTTTTGTGTTGTTTTGGTTGATTTTTCGAACTAATTTCTAAATAGAAGGGTTTTGAATAATTGTACGAAAACAATAGACACGCCATCGAAAAGAGCACACGATTTCCGTTCTCTCCGGTTCCGTTGTTAACGTGCGGAACCCAACCCAACCGGGGGTACCAGAATAGACCCCAGTGTCTCACGCAGAGTTTTGGGAGAAAACGGGACAAATATTAATACGGGATTGAGTTGTGAAATATGGGACAGTCCCGTATGGACGGGACGTATGGCAACCCTACATATATCGCATACAGCAATTTGAGAGCAGATGTAGCTAACCTGCAGAAGTGTTTTGCATCAATAAAATGTTTTGTCAAAATTGCAATACGACATTTTTTACAAAACATTGAAGAATTGAAGCAATGAGGTCATGCTATATAATAAACCAATGCAATTTTTTAAAGAATATACGAATAACCCATTAGAAAATGGCATGTGAAGTTAAATGTTTTAAAGTATGCTTTACAAAGCCACTTTCCTACCTGAAATCTGAGATTAAGTCAGCTGCTCTAAGCATCTGGCAAGACAACTGGAGAAACTGGCCGCAGTACACACGATATAGTGCCTAGGGTCTCAAACAAGCCAGTAGGATGGAATAGAGAAGAAATAATGTTCGTTACAGGACACGGGCCTTTCCCTTCATACCTTCATCGCTTCAATCTTCGAACACATGACAACTGCTCGTGCGGAGAAAATGGAGATCCAATGCACTATGCCACAAAATGTCGGTTTACCCTCTCCTGGCATTTCCAAACTCCAACTGTGTCACTTAAATTACAGTGGTTGAAAAACATTCTCACGAACAACTTCTCAAGAACCCGACTTCGACTCCTAATGCGTTTCATATGTGATGAGAACAATCTCATTGTAGAGGATAATAATTGAGCACTCATCCACCCAGACTGACACACACTTCCGGTTACTTATGATTTTTTTCCCTCTACGTATTTTTTTCTATTTTGTATTATTTTCTATGTTGTTCTGTCCAGTGTATGTTTCTTTTTCATTTTCATTTGTTCTTGTACCTGTTACTTGTTTTTGTCCATTCTTAAAAAATAAAATTCGCCTCCATCCATCCAAACCGGAAAGGAGCCAAATGGCTCTAAACACGGGGATGCAGGTGGGGTAGTGTAGTATGCTTTACAAAGGCCAGTGGCCGAATTCTGCCCATTAACTGAAGTGCATACATTTCCAAGTGAAAACGAGTTGATTAATGATCATATTTAACTCTCTCGAACGTAATGATTCTTCTGACTAATGCAACAAATAACAGATTTTAAAAAAATATTTTAATCTGTAATTAAGGTACCCGGCTAGGTTCGGAGAAAAAATTTTAAAAAAGCATACACAAAAAAGATTTACAGATCTAAATAACAAAAATTGGCTTAAATAGTCCCAATTAGAAATAAAAATTCATATATCATCAATAGTTTTTGAAAATAATAATTTTTTTCAAGAATTTTAATAAAAATTCCAATGTTAAGAAAAACAGCATAATATTGAAAAAAAATATGGGACATATTTAATTTTAATTTCGCATGCGTATTTCTCAAACTATCTAGAATGAAATAGACCGCAGTATCAAATTTATTTTCACAAATAAGTATTTTACGAACATTCAAAGTTGGCGTCATTGATTTTTTTGCCAAAATTATCCTATGTTTCGAAATGAAAGTGACTGTAAAACATAACTAAATAAAGCTATCGTAAAATCTGCGGTTTATTACACCTTCAAAGGGTTTTAATACACGTGTACTAAATTTCAATGACTTTTAATGAATTGTTTTGGAGATATCACGTTTTTCGTGGATAGTGAAATTTTCATTTTTCAGAAAACGCATTTCTATACTTATAAAAGGCAATGCTTGCGTGTGTGTGTTTGTCTGCGATGTCCAGACGAATCTATAGCACTTACAGCCATGAAATTTGGCACACAGGTAGATGTAATGGTTACTCAATGCACCTCGAAGACAGAAATTTAAAATTTTATCTAGAAAATTTTTCATTTAATGTTTTGTGTTGTATTGGTTCATTTTTGGCACGTTTACGGGTGTAGTATCTTTTCTAACGATCTTTGAAAAACAACCAATGTTCCATCAGATAGAACAAACAATTTTCGTTCTAATGAAGTTTGTTTTGAGTTTCCAACATAATTTACTGAATTGTAAGAATTTTTTAAATAGTAGTCACTTTTATGGTAATTTTTGATAAGGAATTCTTCAAATTCTCGCATCTGACGTTCTAACAACTCTATACTTTTCATTTTTTTTCAGCTTATAACTGGAACGTTTCTGTCGGATTTAAAACAAGAACGGTTAAAATATCTTATTCCGTTTTATGAATTAATTTTTCCCTCATCAGTTCAAACAGTGTTTTTGCTAGCGAGATTTTCTCCGGATGATCCCAGAATGCATTGTTGCTGCCTCGCAGGAGGTGACGTAATATGCTTTCATTCGCAGCATGCATTTCTACAATCCGATTCCTTCCGGTGACGTCATTACATTCGCGCCATTGTCGAGAGGAAAATAAGCGGGAAAATCAATAATGTATATGTTTTGTTTTGATTTTGTTCTCAAAAGTTTTTCGAATCATTGTGGGCATTTTTCTCCCATTTTGTCAGTTTCACTACTAGTTTAAAAATTATAATAGCACGTTTTTTCAAATAAACATCATAGAATAAAATATTCAAGGAATAAGAATAAAAACAAAGACTGTTTCAGAATCTGTTTTTGAAAATTGTGGCTTTACTTTCAGATCATAAAACAAGATTTTGAATTTTTCATCGAAAATCGCTTAAATTAAAGTAGCATATTATTTAACACAAAATAAATAACATAAATTAATATATAATATTATCATTATACAAATCATTTACTTTTTCATTTGGATTCAAATAACAATAAATGTCCCAATTAGGATGTGTCATATAATTAGGATGGTAAATAAATAGGTAGGTGAAATAGGTCGTAAGCCAACACACCTGATATTCGGAGTTACACTTTATGACATCCAAGGAGAGGCAGGGGAGGGTTGTTTACGAAAACGAGGAGGATCGAGCTTCTGGCCCATTTCCATTTGCAGGCTAATTGGGGTGGAAGTCAGTGAAGCCAGTCCCGTGACTATTGTTCGGCACAATCATGCCCCCCCCCCTGAGAGTGGATTCTAATTAATTAATTAATCCTCTCTTCCTGTGCTTGGATTCAGCGCCGGGGAGTTGGCTTTAACGAGGCGGGCGTCACTGTTTTCATCCCTTCAACTATGGGGTAAGTACAGTGGCGGCTCGTTAGCTCAGAAACAAGCAGTGTTGCAAAAGACCATTTTATAGACTATTATTTTGGCATATAATGATGACATACTAAAAATAACCAGCGGAGTGGTCTCCCCTAAACTTTCTCGTATATTTCTCTGAAAAGACGCTGTTTTCCCTTCCCCCACCTGGATAAAAAAAATTCGAAACTATTGTAACCCAGGATCCAATGACTATCAGAAAATATTTAGGTAAAGAATCAAATTCGAAGAGATGCGTTCCGATTAAATGCATACCGATTTCTACTCTTTCTTCGCTCAAGGCGTTGGTGTGGCGCGGAAGTTTGGAGAGGGGGGGTGCCAGCTCAGGTGTCGTCCTCGTCATCTGACCGCGGTTCAAAATTACGAGGTCCGTCCCTAAATAGCCCTCGTGTTGCTTCAAAACGGGACGTTAATATAACCTAACCTAACCTAACCTTCGCTCAAGGACAATCCTTCCGCGTGCACAGATTGCTACCGAGTACGCATGCGCATGGAGAATGGGATGAAAAAAAAGCGCCAAGCAGGAGTCAATAAATATCGTGCACAGAAGATTGCGTCCAATACGCATGCGTGTGGAGATAGCGGACGTGTTGGAGATGCGCTTATACAGACCGACAGTCAGTCAACCTTTTGACGGATTTGGCCCAAAATTTTATACGGACCTACATTCAGGACGATAAAACTGTGTTCGAAATTGTATCCATGTAGCTATTCAAGTTTTTGAATTATAGCGTTCGCATGGCCGCGGACATATACACAGACAGACGTCCCGCTGACGGATTTTGTCCAAAATTTGATAGAAACCTACAAATTATGTTTAAAGACTACATACCAAATTTCATCCCTTTATCTCTAATAGTTTTCGAGTTATCGTGTTCACAGACACACAGACAGACATAATTCCGAAATTGTGTTTTTCGGACTCCGGGAGGTCTAAAACGTAGAGATTCGTCAAAACCTCGAGTTCGAATTTTTTGACGATTATAATACTTTCTCTTTGTATACTTCGTATACGAGAAAGTAAAAATTGATAGTTTTTGAGTTATAAGCAAAAAACTGGAGGAAGTGTTTTTTCATGTTTTTTGGCTTTAAATAAAATTCCAACAAAAATTATTGGTGGCAAACCTCAGATTCGTAATCAGCACACGAAAAAACATAAAGAAGCAAAAAATTACAACTCCTCCAGAATTGGATTTAAACCAGCGGGAGTCTTCTGCCCTGAACTTTCTCGTATACTCCTAACATATGTAGGGAACAAAATAAGCTAAAACCCCTAACGCAGTGGAGATAAAAAAAAAAATAAGCGACTTTAAGTCAGTGCCCCGCATAAAAATTTCGAATCTGCTTTATTCCCAGAACGCAACAAGTTTCTCCAGCATATGTTGAAACGACAAAACAAACGGCAATAAAATAATCTGAGCAGGATCAGAATTCGCCAAAAGAGAAAGCACCTAGCAGGAGCCGCTGATTGTCATGCACAGAAGATTGCGTCCAGTAAGCATGCGCGTGGAGATAACGGATTTTTTTCAAAAGTAAAATTATATAGACCGATAGACAGTCAACCCGTCTACGGATTTGGCCCAAAATTTTATACGGACCTACATTCGTGACGATAAAACTGTGTACCAAATTTTATCCATCTAGCTATTCCAGTTTTTGAGTTATAGTGTTCACATGACTTCGGACATACAGACAGATTTCCTGTTGACGGATTTTGTCCAAAATTTGATAGAAACCTACAAATTATGTTTAACACTGCCGAAAATAATAAACAAAGTCATTCAGTTGAAGGTTATGACGTCACCTGCGTTCTGCACCGTCAACCAATGAAATTGCCTACAACGTTCCGGAAAAGTGTCGCGGGAGATAAAAATATCTTTCAACTAACAAGGAAAAATTAATTTAAAAAAAACCGGGAAGAGATATTTTAACCGTTCTTGTTTTAAATACGACAGAACCGTTCCAGTTATAAGCTGAAGAAATTTGAAAATAATGGTGTTATTAGAACGTCAGATGCAGCAAATTTAAAAAGAAAAATAAAATTTCGATTCCAAAACTATTTTTTAAAAATTTCTCAAAATTCAGTAAATTACGTTAGAAATTCAAAACTAACTTCATTAGAACGGAAATCGTATGCTCTTTTCGATGATGTGTCTATATTTTTCGTACAATTATTCAAAACCATTCTATTGAGAAATTAATGCGAAAAATCAACCAGAACAACACAAAGCATTAAATAAAAAAATTTCTAGATTAAATTTTAAAATTCCGGCTTCGAGGTGCATTGAGTCACCATTAAGACTACCTGTGTGCCAAATCCCATGCCTGTAAGTGCGATAGATTCGTCTGGACGTCGAACACACGCAAACCTTGCATTTTATAGATTTGGGTCTAAAAGTCACACTTTAAATCACTGTTGTTTAGCATTCTGTTTTTGAATTTTCGTGTTCATAGACAGACAGACAGACATAATTCCAAATATGTTTCTTTCGGGGCTCAGATGGTTTAAATCCTGGAGATTGATAAAAATAATACCGTTACAAGACTTTCTATACTTCGAAAGAAAGAGACTAAGATGGCGGTCCTGGTCCTGATCTATCCATTCTTTTCCAAGACGTAATTTACGGCTGCCTTTCATTAACATATACAGTATACTCTCTATTATCCGTGCTCGGATTATCCGGTTTGCGGATGATCCGTGCTCATTCCGGACTCACCAAAATGTAAAGATAAACATTTTCCCGCTTACCATGTATGTAAAATCGATGCTGATGTTCGATCGAGAGATTCATTTCACGAAACTAGTGAGCCGTGACGGTGGAGGCTAAAGAATAGATTTTTTCTTCCTCCACGTGCAATCTCTACCGGTTCACAACCTAATTTTCGAAGAAATGAATCGTCCACTTCCTGCTAGCTCTTTCTCGTACGAATACGCTTCTTCCTGACACGTCATTCTTTAACTTCATAGCCTTCTTTCACTTTCGCACGTGTTCCTTTAGTTTTTACGTCTTGTTTATCGTCAGTTAGTAGCTCGAAATTTTTTACTGGTAAAAACGAGTGGTGTGAAACAAAAACGAAACTTTTAAATGTTAAACAAAAATTAAAAAATCCTTCAAAAACTTGATAAGGGAGAATCAGCTAGTACTGATGCAGAAGATGTACTAAATGAGGGAAATACAATTTCTCATTCTGCTGCTCTACAATCTGTGGAAACTTTGTTAGATTATACGGGACAAAAAGGATTTAATTATGGTGACATTACTACTGTTCGTAAAATATGTGTCGATATACGACAAGAGATGAACAAACAGCAGAAGCAAAGACGCATAACAGACTGTTTAAAGCAGTAAATGTTAAAAGGAAAATTCCTGGTTTGGTGCCATACAGTATGCAAATATAAGTAATTTTTATATTTTTGTACTGACGTTGATTTTTTCTTTAATAAAAAGCAGTTTTCCGATTATCCGTGTTTTTCTATTGTCCGTGCGATCCCTCCCGGTGATTAACCCGGATAATCTGGAGTGCACTGTAACAGATTTTCAGGTAACTCTCACCATTTATTTTTCATCCACTTAAAAGGTCACCCAACGTCTAACATCGAGCACTGCCAAAAAACAGGAAAAGGAGGTAACGACATTTCAGCCGACACCACCTCGACCATTAGCGGCGGGCGTTGCCCCGTTTTTCCCACAATTCCGTAGCACAAAAGAAGATCTCCATTCGATTTGGAAGGCCGTGATTGGAACAGATAACCTATCATTTTCTCGCTTTCGTCTTCGCTTAACGAAGAATTCATTTGGGACCTCTGGCTGTGTGACCGTTATGGGTATTTGATTTGGCCTGCGTAATGGCACCGTTACATGATTTGGGCGGATTGTTTTGTCTCATTCGTTATGGACAACTTCCAAATTGCGGAGTTGCTTTCGTGTTATTTCTGCGTGCCTGCGCTTCGGAGATGTCTTTGCAGGTGTCGTGTTTTATTTGATGACTAGAAAATCACCTGTCATGCCATGACGGGTGCAAATTGCCTCTTCATTCGAGAGGTTTCCCGTCAAATCTGACGTGTTTAAATACAGTGGAATCTCCCTATAACGAAATCGGTTGGTTCCAGTTGAAAAGTTCGCTATAGAGAAAATTCAGTTATACGGAGATTAGAGATTTTTGCAGTTGTTTAAGTAAATGTAACAAACCTTTTAGTATGTGCGATAAGTTCAAAAATATTTAATTATGACTTTCAATTAAAAATGAAGTAATATTTATTATACATTTGTTAGAGTTATATCAATTTCAAAATTCTCAAAAGTGAAGACAATTCACCAATTTAGAGAATAATATGTACTAGTACGGATAAACATAAAATGCGTATTGTCACATCCATTTGCTGTTTCCACCCCGATTCTTGGAATCTTGACCCGTAGAAATGTTGCTCCCTCTGTAGAAACCCAGGTCCCCACAACTGCATTACCCTTCACATAGCATTCTATTTTTATGTGTTATCACTGGAATGAACAATGCGAGTGGTTGCACATGTGAGCGATTTGTTTGCACAGAAATTAGCAACTTTCTTCAAAAATGACAAAAATCGAAAAGATAAAGGTCTGAAAAAATTCGTTATAGGGAGACAACCACTTCGTTATATGGAGAATATTTTGAATGTTATTTAACATTCCGATTAAAAATTTCGTTATAGAGAGAAATTCGCTGTAGGGAGACTTCGTTGTAGGGAGACTCTACTGTATTAAAATTTGTAATATGATCTATTTTCTTGTAAATAAAAAACTAGAGAATCTGGGACATTTTTGGAAGATGAAAGAAAGAGTCAGAAACCGGGATTATCCTTTCTAATCCAGGGCGCTTGCTCACTTTAAATACTTCTGATAAATTTGCGTAAGATTTTCTGATCTACAGTAAGAAGTTCGAATGGGATTCAGGAAACACCCGGAAATATTTATGGAATTGAAACTATCCAGCTTTGAATTAATGAATCGTTAAACGTATAATAGCTTTTCAGAAAGTATTTAAAAAATTTCTGATGAGAATGCGTTAGAATTTCTTGAAACCCAGAAGGCTAATAAAGAGTGTATAAGAGAAAATATGATTATACTCATTTATTAATTTTTCTGTTGTTTGTTATATTGTTTTTCATGAAATTTTGTAAAATACTTTTGTTCAACGGTTCCTGCGCATTAAAAAGTTATAGCATATATACTTTTTTCCATTTTACCAGAGATAAATCTTGGTGAAAAGAAGCTTTTCGTTCTCAAACAGACATAATAAATTGCCTAACTGAATCTTCCTCCCATATATACTTATAACAGTCTATGTTCGTGTGTATGTGTGTGCGATGACCAGACGAATCTATCGCACTTACAGCCATGAAATTTGGCACACTGGTAGTCGTAATGGTGACTCAATGCACCATGAAGCCAGAATTTGAAAATTTAATCTAGAAAAAAATTTATTTAATGTTTTGTGTTGTTTGGGGTCATTTTTACGACACGTTTACGGCTGTAGTATCTTTTCTAATGATCGTTGAAAAACAATCAATGCACCATCGAATAGAACAAACAATTTCCGTTCTAATAAAGTTTGTTTTGAATTTACAACGTAATTTGCTGAATTCTGAGAAATTTTTAAATAATAGTAACTTTTCCTTTATATTTTTAACTATCAATACTTATTTTTTTGCATCCGACGTTCTAATAGCGCTATCATTTCCAATATTTTTTAGGTATAAACCAGAATATTTATCCCTGTTTTAGAATAAGAATGGTTAAAATATCTTTTTTCTCCGATTTTCTATGAATTTTTTGATTGATCAGTTCAAAACATTTTCTCTCGCATATCCGAATCGACGAAGCTTTCGACCGACCCAGGGTTACTGTCAGTTCCCAGAATGCATTTCTACTATCCGATTGGCTGGCGGTACCAAGCGAAAATAACGCCATACTCTCGATCATTTCATTGCGTCAGCTAATCTTAATTGCTTCATTTTACTGATCCAAGAATCATTTGATTTATTTGTTTTATACTTTTGATAGTCGCGCTTATATGCTGATATCTTTATTTAAAAGAGCACTTTATTCATCTCGCTCAAGTTCCTGCGTGTACTTTTACTCAAAATCGAGGGCGAAATCAATTATATATATATGTTTTGATTACGTTTTCAAAACTTTTTGCTTTTTTTATTTTGTTGAAGTCATTATTGCAACGCCGTGCGCGTACTGCTAGTTATAAATATATATTCGTACGAAAATAAACTAAAGTATGTTTTAAGGATTCATTCTTTTTTTTCTTAGAAGATGTCTTATTGAATAATTTTGTTTTTGGAGAAGCAATCTTAAAATTTTAAAGATTATGGTTTCATTTAAAAGTTCCTAATGTTTCGAAGTTAATTGCCTGTTTCTATAATATATCTTCATATTTATAGAAGCAATTTCAAAAATAGGAAAATGTTTGGTTCAAATATTTTTTTATTTTCCTTCAACCAATCTGTAAATATTCCTGCATATTTACTTGTATTTCTGAAATGGGAAAACGCAATCACCGATAAAATTCTATGTTTTATTTATTAATTCAGAATGAAAATTTCAACTCATGTAGAGTAATTTTGTGTGCTTATTTCAAAGAATTCCTAAATGCATGCTTATTATTACTGGTTAGCTTTTTCTTTAAGATTATTAAATTTTAATGATCAGTTGGTTGACTGGATTTAATGGCTCATGAGTAATATTGCATTTTAGATGAGCTCCAACAATATGATTTGTTCTTTTTATTAGAAATAATAACTTTCGAAGATCTTAAATTACAGCAGTGGAGCATACATTTTTAATGCAAAAAAATATTATTTTTAACTTGTTTAATAAGTCTGTGAATATATGCTTCTCTGTTTATTTGCAGAAATGCTTATTAGCTTTTATCCGGCCTCTTAAACTGTAGAAAAACTGAATTAGTTTTTCCTGTTTAGCAGATTATTAGCTGTGCTGGAAATATGCTTAAGGTACGACTGTTATACCTCGAAAAGTTTTTCGATTTCATGAAAAACATAAATATTATTCCCTTGTCTCTTTTCTGAACAATCTAAAACCATCCGCTTTAAATAAATTCCCATAATTACGAAACTTATGAAGGAAAACGAATCATCTCTTCAACGTAAACATTAAATATGGCCATATCTTTAAAGCGATATATGTCAAAATGTGTTTTTTTGATATTGCGCGCAAGATATCTCAAGAATTACTGAATATTTTTACATAACATTTTTACCGAATGTGTATTTTGCTATGCTCTACAAATTGAACCACATTTTTGTACATATTTCTCCAAAGAAGTTTTTTTTTTTTTGGTGGGGGGTAGAAAAGTTGACATTTTAACTGTTTTTAACATTTTAAATTTAAATTGGTATATAAAATAGAAATGAAATTTAAATGTTAATAAATTGTGGTCCAGTTTCTTAAACAGATTGCTTAGATACCCAAAATATTGCTTTTAGATAAATATTTTATCGGTAATCATGCGCGCAAGGTGACTATCTTATTTTTTCTCCAAAATTTATACCCATATATATTATTTTCTCAAATAAATAAATACCAATTTGAAGGTTTGAAAATGTGTGTACTATAAGAAAAAGAACAGATATTTTTCTAGGAAAAAAAAGTGAGTTTGTGAATTGCATTGTTTCAGAGATATAATGTATCGAATTTAACAGTTTTGCACAATTTTTTCGAGGTTTAAGGGTCGTATATCCCCTTAAAAACTTCTGCCATATTTTATTGTCCCTGTGTGAAGCCAGATTAATTGCTAGCGAAAAAGAACACGAAAGAGTGGTATAAACGGATGCAGATTTTGTCCTTGGAAGTACTTGAAAGAAGGGAAAGCACTAGAATATCCTTTCAAAAGGCTACTTTGCGACTGTACGCACCCGTAATCAAATGGTTAAAAATATTCAGTTAATATGGTTATTTTCTTGACCATATTGTTACAAAATTCATTCTGTGGGTGTATGGTGTAAACAGTCCAACACGCAGGATAATGGAGAATTAAGGTGTATTCTCAAATATGCAGGAAAACACGTAGTACAGGTGACAAGAACATTAGATCTGGAACAGATTAGCAACGCAACAGACAACAATTCACAGGTAATAACAGTAACAGCACTTTCAATAGCGCTCAGCTCACCAGCTGTCCAGCTCGCACTGTTGACAAAACTCTCAAGTCGACCAACACGCACTACTCAATACTGCTAGGCGTCTAACAGCGGATAGAACCCCAAATAGAGATTACAAAGGCAATCCCAGTCCATCAACACGTTAAAAGTCGATCAACATTCACTCCCTCCGTGCTCCAAGCGCACTCCTTATATAGCCTCCCCCGGCAGGCCGTTATGTGACATGGAATCATCTAGTACATTCAAGCGTATCTCCTCTCCTAGTATAGATATCGAGAAAATTCCAGCACCTTGGAGATCTCATATTTCGTCGCCAAATCGCCAAGATGATCGCAAAGTTTGTCGCCAAAGTCATCCCATACTTACCCCTGTAAAACTCTCTTCCCAACCATAACACTAACATTGCTGGAAAGTGACTTTCCATGTTTGTAACAATGTGTTTAATCCTAAATTCTTCTGGGATAAGCTTCCTAAATCGCAACACAGGGATATTTAAGCAAATAATGCCTTTTTCGATTAAATTTTTTTAAAGCAAAAACTTAATTTATTTTTTAAAATTTCTTTTTGACATTAATCACCGCACTTCCAGTAAAAAAGTTTAAGCACAAATTGGTGAATTCTCAAGGGGATGAAATAAGTTGCTGAAAAGCCTCTGTTCCAAGCCATTAACTTCTAGAATCTTATAAATTTCTGCCATTCTACTTTTACCCATATATAGTTGCCGTTATTAAATTCTAATTATGCAATTCCCTTGAGCATAAAGGGAAATGAAGGTGATAAATTCTGCTATTTTTCCGTGTCATTTATCATAGATGCTGTTTCCCAAGCAATTTTTAAAGATTCTTATCTATATCTCTAAGCGTTCTTAAATCGAATATTTTGCATAATCGTTTTCTTCGAATAATTAAACTTAAAAAGTTCATTTTTTTTTTAAGATTGGTAGTTTCAACTTTCTTCACGTTACAGATATTTTTATAAGTTCCCAACGAATATCGAATTTTAAAAAAGGCATATAAGGAATATTCGGGCGAATTTCAGACCGAATACCGAATATTCGGCAGTCGAATACCTACTTTTTAAAAATATTTTACTTTCGATTTTAAACAAAATACTGCTCAAATTTTAAATGAAAAGAATGGATATTTTTATTATTTGCATTTTTAAAAAAATATTAACATCTGGATGCATTTTTTTGTAATATTCTAAATACAGTCCAACCTCGAAAATCCAGACTTCTAAATTCGGAAAACCGGACGATTTTTTAAAACCCATGACCAGAAAAAAAATTATCTAAATAAATTTTAAACTAAAACGCTTGAGGCAAGATGCGGAAATTCCAGTCGTTCTATTCATTTTAAACTACTATTTTTTTTGTCTTTGTATCAGTTTTTAATGTCTCTTTATGTTTTTATTGTTTAAAACGTGTTTTTATATAGACTTGTTGGAATTGACGTCAGCGTGTTGATCAGCATACGTTTCGATTGGTTGCGGATGCGCAAACGTCAGAGGCGTTACCAAGGCAACCATTTGCCGTTGCCTTGCGACTCCCGGGTCTATTCTGAAGACGTCTGCGCATGCGCGCTTAATTGTGACGTAACTTACCTACACGGTGACATCAGAACTTTGAAATCTGTATTGGTTTAAGTAAGATATCTAAAATCCGGAAATTTCCGAAATCCGGACCTTCCAAACCTCCGAGAAGTCCGGATTTTTGAGGTTGTACTGTATCTTAATTCCAATAATGACATGTGAGAAACCCTCTTTATTTTAGTCTTGCTAAGCAGAAGTAACCAGCGAGAGTGTTCTCCCCTCAACTTTCTCGTATACTTCCCCAAAAAAGTGCCGTTTTCCCTCCCCAAGCGTGGATAAAAAAATTCGAACCTACTGTAACCCAGAATCCAATGACTATCAGAAGGATTTTCATTGTAGATTGTAGTGACTGTAAAATATTTAGGTAAAGAATCAAATCCAAAGAGATGCGTACCGATTTCCACTCTTGCTGGCTCAAGGACAAAGTGACGTAATCCTTCCGCGTGCACAAAGTACGCACCAGTACGCATGCGTATGGAGAATAGGATTTAAAAAAATTGAATATGCAATTTGAACGCCCTTTTTTTAACCGATTGAAACGAAATTTAGGCACAGATCTATAATTAATTTTAGCAACTGTCATACCAATATTTATTCATCTAAGCCAAAGGGTTTAGGAGATATAATTTTTACAAGCGTGCGATTATACAGACCGACCGACAGTCAACCCTTCGACGGATTTTGTCCTAACTTTGATACGGACCTACATTCATGATGATAAAACTGTGTACCAAATTTTATCCATCTAGCTATTCAAGTTTTTGAGTTATAGTGTTCACATGACCGCGGACAGACAGACTTCCCGTCGACGGATTTTGTCAAAATTTTGATAGAAACCTACAAATGATGTGTAAAGACCACATACCAAATTTCATCCCCGAAGCTCTAAAAGTTTTCGAGTTATCGAGTTCACAGACAGACAGACAGACATAATTCCAAAATTGTGTTTTTCGGACTCGGTGAGTTCTAAAGCGTGGAGATTCGTCAAAATCTCGAGTTCGAATTTGTTGACGATTACAATACTTTCTCTTTGTATACTTCGTATACGAGAAAGTAAAAAAGTCATCATTGCAGAGCATAGGAAAGACAAACACAAAGGAAAATACAGTGGATAAATTAAAGTTATTAGAAGTAGATTTCAAATAGCTAGGGTAGAATATCCATTTAAATTTGCGAATTTAGTAAGAAAATATCTTTCAGCCCCTGGAAACACAGTACAATGCATTCCCGATTATCCGGGTTAATCACCGGTAGGGATCGCACGGACAACACGGATAATCCGAAAACTCCTTTTTATTAAAGAAAAAATCAACATCAGTACAAAAATATAAAAATTACTTACATTTGCATGCTGTATAACATCAAACTAGGAATTTTCCTTTCAGCATTTACTGCTTAAAAAAATATGTAGTGCGTCTTTGCTTTTGCTCTTTGTTCATCTCTTGTTGTATATCAACACATATTTTACGAACCACAGTAATGTCACCGTAATCAAATCCTCTTCGCCCCATATAATCTAACAAAGTTTCCACAGATTGTCGAGCAGCAGAATGAGAAATTGTATTTCCCTCATTTAGTACATCTTCTGCATAAGTACTAGCTGATTCTCCATTATCAAGTTATTGAAGGATTTCTAATTTTGGTTTAACATTTAAAACGTTTCGTTTTCGTTTCACACCACTCGTTTTTACCAGTAAAAAATTTCACGCTACTAACTGACGATAAACAAACGCAAAAACTAACGGAACACGTGCTCGAGTGAAAGAGGACGAAGAAGTTAAAGAATGACGTGTCGGGAAGAAGCGTGTTCGTACGAAATTGAGCTAGCAGGAAGTGGGTGATTCATTTCTCGGAAAATTAGTCAGCCGGTAGATATTGCACGTGGAGGAAAAAAGTAAATATCTATTCTGTAACCTCCGCCGACACGTTTCTCTAGTTTCACGGAATGAATCTCTCGATCGAATATCAACATCGATTTTACATGCATGAAAGCGTGAAAATGTTTCTCTTTAAATTTTTTTGTGAGTCCGGAATGAGCACGGATAATACAGAGTATACTTATGTAGTGAGTACTTATTTTTTGAAGCTCCTAATGTATATCTATTAGCAGTACGGGCACAGCGTTGCCCGTGGAATCAGGACTCCAACAAAATGGGAAAAAAGAATGCCCACCAATGACACGAAAAAGTTTTGAAAATAAATCAAAACAAAAGATACACATCGAATTGTATGAATGAATGAATGTATGTATGAATTGTTTGAAATTATGACCACTTTTTACGCTACCGTAGTATTCAAGTACAATAGAACCCCACTAATCCGAAATTCCGGTTAATCCGAACCGATTTTATTTTCGAAAAATATGTAATTGAAAAGATTTAAATATACATACTAAAAGCAAAAAAGTACTTTTTCAGCATGCCTCATTTTGTACACATTGAAGAAACTAATGCAATTCGCCGTAAGATAAGGTCACTTCACACAGGAGCACATCCATTATCCTAATGATAAGGGGAGACATATTCTCTTTCTATAAAGAATTCATGAGATAGTAGTATTGAGTACTTATAACTTACAGTTTTTTAGCACACATCTTTTTTTATCAGAATTTCGGGTAATCCGAATTTTTTGTGATCCGAACAGGCACCGGTCCCAATTAGTTCGGATTAGCGGGGTTCTACTGTATTTTTACTTTCTCGTATACGAAGTATACAAAGAGAAAGTATTGTAATCGTCAAAAAATTCGAACTCGACATTTTGACGAATCTCCACGTTTTAGACCTCCCCGAGTCCGAAAAACACAATTTGGGAATTATGTCTTGTCTGTGAACACGATAACTCGAAAACTATTAGAGGTACGGGAATGAAATTAGGTATGTGGTCTTCAAACATAATTTGTAGGTTTCTGTCATATTTTGGACAAAATCCGTCTACGGGAAGTCTGCCTGTCTGTCTGTCCGCGGTCATGCGAACGCTATAACTCACAAACTTGAATAGCTAGATTGATAAAATTTGGTACACAGTTTTCTCGTCATAAATGTAGGTCCGTATAAAATTTTGGGCCAAATCCATCAGCGGGCTGCCTGTCTGTATAGTCGCATACTTGTTCACTTTTGAAACGAACTCCATGCGCATGCGTACTGGTAGCAATGCTTGTAAACGCGGAAGGATTACGCCACTTTGTCCTTGAGACGGTGAGAGTGGAAAATCGGTTCGCATTTAATCGCTACGCATCTCTTTGATTGTTTACGTAAATATTTTACAATCACTATAATCTACAATGAAAAACCTTCTGATAGTCATTGGATTCTGGGTACAGTAGGTTCGAATTTTTTTATCCACGCGGGGGGAAGGAAAACAGACCTTTTTCGGAAAGTATACGAGAAAGTTTAGGGGAGACCACTCCCGCTGGTTGAAACAGGGTCTCAATCGCTTCTGAAGCAAGTAACTTCGAAGCAAGTTCAGACAAAATGAAATTATCTATCAGAAATGCAATGTACTATCTGAATTATTCCTATTGCTATAGACTGTATCAACACTAATAGCAGTGTTGAAAAGCAAAAGTACGAGTATAGGGAGTTGGGGTAGATTGATACGCGGGAACATTGACACAGTTCTTAAATTTTGATGATTAGAATGGCTCAAAATGTTCATATCCCCTCATATATATGCCACTGTAACGGTGACCACACGGTGAGTTAAGGCAAGTGGTTGAGTTTAAAGTTAATTTACAAATGAATCAAACGCTAATCATTTTGTCGAAGTAAATTTTACTCTTAAGTACGTGTTGTGTGATTTCTTTCACTAATTACGTTTTCCTGCCGGGGAATCTACTCCAAAGGTAGGAAAAAACATTTATTTTTCTGAACTATATTAAGTTTTGAGGTTTTTCAGCGTTGGTTTTGCGTTACCACATGTTTTCAGTAGAAAAGTCTTGGGGCAGATTGATGCAGTTGACTCCGGGCACATTGATACTCATCTTCTGTGTGTATCAATGCGCCTTAACACCAACTACTTTGCTAAAGTGTCTTCAGAAATGGATAAACATAAAAATGAACTATCTAAGAGAAACACGCAATTAAGCATTTGTTTAAACTATGAAAACAGTTTGAATTTCATTGCAAAAATAAAAATAGTTGTTGTAAATTAAGTTTAAAATATTTCTTTTAAGAATTTATTAAAATTGAAGAGAAAAATAGTACGGAAATTTAATTAATATCATCAAAACGGTAATTTTTTGCATTTTTAGATGGCGTGAAAATTATTTTTGTGTTAATTGTTTTTCGTAAGTCATCAAGGGTGAACGCGAAACTTTCCCTTAATTTTTAATTCATTAAAATTTCAAAAAACGTCTTCTAGGTACACATTCTCTCCCTCCAAAGTATATTTACACAAACAGACGCACATTCTTCCGTATAATTTGTAGAGATAAATTATTTTCTGAGGCATTGTAGTTTCAATTTTCCAGTCTCATTAAAAATGTTGAAATTTTATTAAAATAAAAGTTTGTTTCTTTGTTAAACTTTTAAAACTTGATTTGGAATTTAAAGTTTATTGATAAAACAAATTTTGTTTTGATCCCAGATCTAGTAACTATCATTATTTTCGATATTTCCGTGTGTATCAATATACCCGTTGTAGCGGACAGATTCATACAAATCGATTTTTAGGAAAAAAGTGTAATAAATATTTTATTATTTCGTTTATGACCAAAACTCGACTGAAATCCTATATTAGATTAACAAATGCATAAATATAGTGTATTAGTTCTAATCATTTCCGTCGGTAAAATCATTTTTTAGCTTACCAAAAAAAAGTGTATGAACGTCTCCGTGTTCCCTCTACCTTCAAAATAAGAAACACAATACAGGGTGCGTAGCGTCATGAAAAGTGCTTAAAAAGTGCTTAAATTTGAAAACCATTTTTAAGCACCTTAAAAGTGCTTAATTTTGAAAACAGGTGCTTAAAAAGTGCTTAATTTTCGTAAGAATTTCAAAGAAAACCTTTTTCCTTCAAAGCCTCAGAAGTTGAATACGATAAATCGAAACATAGTCACAAGGCTTTGTTTACTGGATGTATCAAGAATGAAAACCTACGTAAGGGAAGAATTCGGGGAAGGAATCCAGGGTGTGATAGATCCAGGGGTGTCGACACATGTTAAGATAACGCTTATAGTCCAGTCAACGAAGGCCCAAAATGAAGGTGGAAAAGCATTAAATCATATAGTTTTAAAATTTTTTACATATTTTCGTAAGGGGCTCCTGATGAACGTACTAAAAGGACATGGTCCTGAAGGGGGGGGGGGCCCGCGCCCCCCCCTCGTGCTTCACCCCCCCTTTTTTTTTTTTTTTGAATATCTCGAAAACTATTCAGTTTTCAAATTACAATTGGTATAACAAATTAAAGAGTGTACGATTCCCTACAAATGCATGCTTTTATTTTTCTTCTAGCTTTAATAGTTTTTAAGATAATTGGTCTCAAAACGGATGAATTTGTAAACAATCGTAGTTGATAGTCCAGTCAACTATGGGTTTGAAAAAACATTAAATCGTATAGTTTTGAAAATTGGTACACATGTTCGCGAGAGGCTTCTGTTGAACATTCTAAAGGTTCCCGTATTGGGGGGCAGAGCTTGCTCTGCCATCTTGAATTTCATCCCCCCCCTTTTTTAGTTTTTCTTGACTATCTCGAAAACTATTCAGTTTTCAAATTCAAATTGACTTAACAAATTAAAGAGGGTAAAATTCCCTACGAATACATGCTTTTATTGTTCCTATTTCTTTAATAGTTTCCGAGATAATGGGTCTCACAATTTGTTGAAATCTTGGATTTCTTCTCCCTTTTTTAAAGTTTTTCTTGAATATCTGAAAAACTAATCGATATAACAAATTAAAGAGCTTGAAATTTCCTACGATATACATGCATTTATTATTCTTCTAGCTTTAATGGTTTCCGAGATAATCGGTCTCAAAAATTTGCCCCCATCTTGGATTTCATCCCCCATTTTTAGTTTTTCTTGAATATCTGGAAAACTATTCAATTTTCAAATCACCTTTTATTTAACAAATTAAAGAGCGTAAAATTCCCTACAAATGCATACTTTTATTGTTCTCTTTTCTTTAATAGTTTCTGAGATAATGGCTCTCAGAATTTGCCCCCATCTTGGATTTCAACCCCCTTTTTTAGTCTTTTATGAATATCTCAAAAACTATTCAATTACTTGTAATACAACAAATTAATTATCGTAAAATTCTCTACAAATACATGCTTTTATTTTTCGTCTAGTTTTAACAGTTTTTGAGATATTCCAGAAAAACTTAAAGGGGATAAAATCCAAGTTGGCGGCAAACTTGGATACCCATTACATCGGAAACTATTAAAGATAGTAGAAAAATAAAAGCATGTATTTGTAGGGAATTTTTTGCTCTTTAATTCGTTAAATCAATTGTAATTTTAGAACTAAATAATTTTTTAGATCTTCAAGAAAAAACTAAAAAGGGTGGTGGGTGAAATCCAAGATGGTGGTGCGAGTCCCCCCCCCCCCAGGACCGGGGACTTTTAGTATGTTTATCAGGAGCCCCTCACAAACATGTTTATCAATTTCAATACTATATGATTTAATGTTTTTTTGAAACCCTTCGTTAACTGGACTATTAATGACTTTTTTTCGCTCCCTCTTTCTTCAACTTGAAATACTCCCTCTTTCTTCTTGAAGTACTGGAATGGTTATCCCAAAAGAGCAAATTAACTGGTAATCTAAATTAACTGGTAATTTGTTAATTTTAAGAAATGTTGGAAAAGGTCACAAATTTTTATTGTTAATCGTATAAAAGTTGTTTTAATTTTTGGTAACGACAGTTTGCATTATTTTTTTGTCAAACCAAAAAGACATTCTTTATTTTATAATAGAAGACGTTGTGAAAATACAGAAATAAATGTTAAAATTAAAATATTACATATTTTAAATTTAAAAAATATACATATTTAAATTTTTAAATAAAAACTATGTCGTATTATATAACAGAAAAAAACATCTTATACTTAGAAAATAAGTGGGTCTACGTATGCGTGCATGTACAAAGGTGCTTAAAAAGTCCTTAGAAGTGCTTAATTTTTACAGCAATTTCTCACTACGCACCCTGTTGAAATCAGGTTTTTTGTAATTTAAGGTATCCGACTGGTTTAAAATCGTCGTTTTTGATGAAATTATCAAAACTTTTTATGACTTAATTCTGTAGCCTGTTTAATAAGCTTTCTAAAACTGTCTCACTTTTTACTCTACGTGAATTACAAATGGAGTTACAGCTGTTTTATTACCCAACTGTAAGCATTATTTTAAGTTGCATGGAAACTTTAAATGCGTTTTCTGAGAAATGATATTTTTGAGAAAAACTTGAACGTAACAATGATTTCTCAAAACGTTATTCAAGTATTGATATGAAATTTTCTGAGATTGTTTTCTGCAATATGCTTGATGTTTTACTCTAAAAACTAAGGTCAATTTTAAAATCAAGGAATATTTTTAAGTGTTTAAATATAAACTAAAGGCATTTTTTTATGAAAAGTTAACAGTTTATGTAACTATGTTCAGTAATATCTCAAAACTATTTTGAAGTACAAGAAAGATTTTAGAGCATAACACAGATAACTGTCATAAAAATGTACTCCTACAAGGATTTATGTATATTTAGAATATTATTTTGTCTATGGCTGTTAGCGTAAGGCAAATATTTTAGTCATTTTTCTTCAAATTTCTCAGTTTTTTTTAAAAAAATATTATTTTGAGAGTTTGATTTTACAATATTTTCATACTTTTAAAACATATGCAGATGAAAAATAACATTAAAAATATATATAAGTTATTTTTCAAAAAAATATCTCCGAACACAGTCGGATACCTTAATAAACTGATCTGGTTTATTTACGAATTTTTCGTTTGTTTTTCAGGTATAAAGTGTATGAATGAGTCTACTTCATGAATATTTTCTACTTTAGTTGAAAAGAGTCTAAAGTAAGTATTTGTTTTATAGTTTTCTGTGCTTCCATTTATATTTATGGTACCAAATTATTGTACTGCGCATTCATGGTACTAAATATGTGGAGACATTCGTTTAATCGAGTGTGTACTCCCGTAGACGAATGAAGACCAATTTCACGGTGAATTAGGGACTTAACAAACATTTAGAATTACCAAACATTTAAGAAAAATAATGAAAAGGGGCTGTGCATAAATGATGCCACACTTTTTTTCAATATTTTTGACCTCCTCCTCTCCCATTTGTCACAAAGCGTCACATTTCATCACACCCCCCTTTCCCTCTTGTCACATGTCACGCTATCTATACTTATAAAAGGCAATGTTTATGTGCGTGTGTGTGTGTTTGTCTGCGATGTCCAGACGAATCTATCGCACTTACAGCCATGAAATTTGGCACACAGGTAGTCGTAATGGTGACTGAATGCACCTCGAAGCCGGAATTTTAAAATTTAATCTAGAAATTTTTTTATTTAATGTTTTGTGTTGTTTTGGTTGATTTTTCGCACTAATTTCTCAATAGAATGGTTTTGAATAATTGTACGAAAAAAATAGATAAACCATTGGAAAGAGCAGACGATTTCCATTCTAATGTAGTTAGTTTCGAATTTCTAACGTAATTTATTGAATTTTGGGAATTTTTTTAAAAATAGTCACTTTTCAAAAATAAAATTTTCTGGAATCCTTAAAACTCTTGCATCCGATGTTCTAATAAAGATGTCATTTTGAAAACTTTTCAGCTTATAACTGCAATGGTTCTGTCGGATTTAAAACAAGAGTGGTTAAAATATCTTTTTTCGATTTTTAAAATTAATTTTTTCCTGGTAGTTGAACGATATTTTTCCTGTAGGGCAGCTTCCGCCCGCGACAGCTCTCAGGAACGTTGCGGGCAATTTCAGCGGCTGACGGGCCAGGGTGACGTCATTACTTTCGCGTTCTGCGAGATGATTTATTTAGTCGATGACTTCGATTATTATTTTTAAGCGTGTCTTAACTTATTTCTTTGCCTTTCATACTTTGCTTGCGGTGTAATAAATATCAGATTGCAATTTTTTAACATTGTTTGGATTTAACGGTACTTGGTCGAGAGGAAAAAGAGGCGGACCAACTCAATAATATATATATTTCTGTTTTGATTTCGTTTTTAAAACTTTCATTTATGTAATTGTATGTGGGCTTTTTTTTTATTTTGTTGAAGTCCCGATTCCACGGGCAACGCCGTGGGCATACTGCTAGTACTAAATATGTGGAGACATTCGTCTACGGAAGTGTGTACTCCCGTAGACGAATGAAGACCAATTTGACATTGAATTAGGGACTTAACAAACACTTAGAATTACCAAACATTTAAGAAAAATAATGAAAAAGGGCTGTGCATAAATGATGCCAGACTTTTTTTCAATATTTTTTACCCCCCCCCCCTCCCCATTTGTCACAAAGCGTCACACTTCATCATACCCCCTTTCCCTCTTGTCACATATCACGCTATATTACATAAACATCTTAAACATTGTCGTAATTTTTTCTAACTTTATTTCTTTCTACAAAAAAATTCTTTTGTTCTTTTAATTTTATTGTATGCTAATTAAAAAAGTTTTTCTTGTTCTAGTTTTAAATTTTGCTTCCTTTTTAAAAAAACTTAATTTTTTAAAAAAATTTGCTATATTTTTCTTGTTGATTGTTTACAAGCGCTATATTACATAAACATATACTTGCAGTTCAGAAACAAAACACTACGTTATAGATCATATTTCAGATTTTATTTTTAAACTTTAACCATGTGTTTTAATGACATTTCTGAGAATAATAATGATCATATATGTACTTATTTTGTATGAAATAAGATTAAGATTTACAATCAAAAACCTAATTAATATACAATAGTAATAAAATATTAATATAAAAGAGCAATTGCAAAACAATAGTATTTTTGAATTTGATATATTTTGCTTTGAATTTTATTTTTACTTTATGAACACAAAATACTCTTAAACAGATTGAATTAAAGAAAAAAACGCCTCAACAAGATCAACCTGTTTGTGCCACTACCAGTTCTACCACTCACCCAGGTGGGGTGACGTACCTTTTGTTGGACATTTCAAGGGTGTGACAGGGGGGGAATGTTTGCTTCTAATGGTGAAGAATTTCTGCTGCTACCATATTCTCAGAACCTACCCTGAATACCTTTTTCGAAAAGAAAGAAATATAAGTGAAAAAAATCACATGAAAGCTGTTTTAGCCTCGATTAAAAAATACCCTCAAATTCTGATAATTTCAAAATAACTTCAAAATTTAATCTGATGATTTTAAATGTTTTTATTGTAGCCAAAATGTGTGATGTCACACTTCTTGTCCTCTCACCCCTTGTGAAAAACTGTCACAATTTCACGAACCTCCCCCTCCTCCAAGAGTGACATCATTTGTGGACGGCCCCTTAAAGGGATTAGGAGGGTGGGTGCTGCCCATTGTATCAGAATGTTAACACATCACATCGGACTAAAATTCCAATAAAGTCTGCCGAAACAGTAGAGACAGTTCTTGACGTCATGAGACAGGTCGCAATATTGCCATCTAATGCGACTAAACTTCACTATCCACATGTATTACACAATCAGTTCATGATATTAAGTAACAAGATGGCAACCCATTTAAGTTATCGAAACCAAAAACGACAGGCTGTGAAAGAACTGATAATTGGTATTCATTTCCAAATACAGTAGAACCTCGGGAATCCGAACTAATTAGGGATGACCTCTGTTCAGAAATTCGGTAAAATACTCTTGATATACTAAATGCAGTAGAGTATTGGCTTTCGGTACTCTGTGAAAGAGTACGGACAGAGCTAGCTGCGTTTCGCATCGTCAAGCAGGTTCAGTTCCTTACGTCGAAAGGATTCCGGGAAATTCCGATTATCCCGAAAATTCGGCAAAATACTCTTGATATACCAAATACTGTAGAGTAATGGCTTTGGGTACTCTGTGAAAGAGTACGGAAAGAGCTAGCTGCGTTTCGCATCGTCAAGCGGGTTTAGTTCCTTACGTCGGAAGGATTCCGGGAAATTCGGAAAATACGGCAAAATACTCTTAATATACCAAATGCAGTATAGTATTGACTTTAGGTACTCTGTGAAAGAGTACGGAAAGAGCTGGATGCGTTTCGCATCGTCAAGCAGGTTTAGTTCCTTACGTCGAAAGGATTCCGGGAAATTCGGATTATCCGGAAAATTCTGCAAAATTCTCTTCATATACCGTGGCAGAGTATCGGCGATTACTTTATTGAAAAGAATTGCAGGAAAGAGCTAGCTGCGTTTCACTTTTGCATCGTCAAGTAGGTTTAGTTCATACGTCAGAAAGTTCTGCA
>BGPR01009301.1:30943-58261 GCA_013235015.1 Araneus ventricosus | reverse complement strand
TTAACTCTCTGAATGAGTCTAATTCTAGTGGATATACTAACTTCTATGATGGAAAAACAAAGCTGAGCAGCAGGAGCAGCATTCTGAACACTTTCAACAGCTTTGCAGCATATCAAACGAACCAATTCCATCAGTTTCTGGATTGGTAATGAATTGGGATCTAAAAAAGATAGATTGATTTTTTTGAAGATATGGATTTTTACGAGATGAACAAAATCACGAATTCAATCTTAGTAATAAAAGTTAAGGTCGAAAAACTAAATTGGTGTAAAGGAACTCAACTTTATAAAATGATTAATATAAAGTTAGTCTAATATCTATCCTATTAAAATTTGAAGGTAAACAAACGTATGTATCTATGTCCTTCTATCTTCTCACGAACCACTGAATCCTGAACCTAGCCGTAAGTATCAAAAGATGGAAAATAATCCAAGGAATCTATTTCGACTATTTAAATTCCGAAATTTTAATTAGTTAAAAAGATATTAATTAAAAACGTCAAAATGAATGAATTGACGTGCTGCCATCTATTGGCAGCATGGTGAATTCATTCACGGCGGATTTTCCCCCCTCTTATTAGTTTTCACATCCGGTGTTGCATTTTTTTTATTTATTTAACGGAATTGCTATTTCTTTTTGAGAGAGCTTCTGTGTTTGGATTTATTAACAATGGAAAAAATCGTTTTCATGCTTTTTTCTTTCTTTTTTTGAATTAAAGTGTTTAATTTCGTAACTTTTGTTAAGGAAAGTAAGCGACAATATTTGTTGATTGTAGAGAAAAACGGATGTGGTGCATATGAAAATATATGGATCCCAAGGTCTCACGTGACCTCACTTCTTTCCGCCCGGGAATATCCTATTATTCGTGATAGCCCGTGCAACGCCGGGCCACACAGCTGGTATTGTTATTAAAAAGAGTATTATATACAGTCAAAGATAATTCAAGGTAAAAGAACATATAAGCTGTCACATCATACAATTCTTAGGGTCACAGACACCAGTGGCGGCGAATCGGGGTGGAATGGCAACCGCCCCCCCCACTTTTTGCGGGAAAAATTAATTATTTTTATTTTAGTGGCCCAAAACTAGGAATTGTAAAGAAGCAACAGTTGATAGTTAAACCGGCAAAGCACACCGGGAAAATTAAATATGTGTTCACTGGTGTTTGATTTTCAATTAAACCTCTGACGAAAATTTGAAGCCGTACGCCTTGAAACGCCTAAAAACAAAAAGAACTGCCGAAATTGCTATCAATGTTGCCTGCCCATCCCCCATTAAGACGGCTCCGTACCTCTTAATGACCATTGTCAGATGGGTGGAAAGAACTTCTTTGTTCAATCACTGTGATTGATCACCGCGATATCTGTTAAAAGTAAAATAGCGCTTTTGAAATTATCTAGGCTTTTTCCAGATGCCTCAGTAGTCATCAATGGAATTGTGTACATTTACACTTGCTTTGAAAGCATTGTAATCAAAATAAGCTCCATAGTGAGAGTCTTTCTTTCTGAAATTCTTTGGAAGGTTCTTGAGGAGCCATAAATTACAAGAACATGATTTTGTACTCCGTTGGAAGCTGAAACCACACATGGTAGCTTGTCACCTAAGCTGATACTAATGTGTTTTTTCATGGAAACAAGAATTATTCATCGTTCCCTCAAGTAGATCTTTACTACACTCTGATCAGTTCAGTATTCACCTTAACGTTTAGAGTTCGTATTTCTCTGGTTCATGATTTCGAAGAAAAAACTTATGACTTTGAGAAGCTTATTCTCTTCTGTATCTTACTTTATGTAAAGTAATTAATTGCATTGCTTAGGATATCTGTTAAAAATAATATTATTAAGCGCAAGCAATCTAACTCAATTTTTTTTTTTAATTTTTCCTTATATTTTGTTCAATGGTAGGATATTTAAGTAAATTATTACTTTTTGTTTTAATTTGAACAAGCCATATTTTTTTCAATGAAATTATTACTGACCATTTCTGAATTCTCAGAGTACTTCGGTTTAATTGTCTTGTGCTAATGTTAAAATAATGAGTTTATGGATACTTTTAGTTATTGGCGGTGACTCGGGGGTCAGCCCCCCACCCTCTTTTTGCGGAAAAAAAAATAAAAAATATAAATTTTTATTTCATTTTAGCTGCCTAACACTAGAAATTATAAAAGAAAAATTGGATCCGGGAAAGCTAGCTAATTTTCTAACTACCTTTTTAATTTTTCTTTTGTCTACGGGTATTTTTAGCGTCCATAAATTTTTTGCTCCCCCCATTTTTGCCACCCAATCGCCGCCACTGACAGTGTAATATTCGTAATGAATAAAAAAACATCTATTTGTAGAATTATTAAAATATGTAAAGAAAAGAAATTAATTAGATAAAAAATCGTTTGGTCATAAAAGAAATTAATTTAAAAATATCGTTTGGCTGAAAAAGAAATTAATTAAAAAACCTTCTGGTATAATTTTCTTTTCTAAAGGTTATAAAAATAGTGTGGCATCGATATATTTGTCTTTTGCTAACGTTGTCTAGCAACGGAAAAGAATAATGATGATTGAAGATGGAATTCGAGGTCAGTCAGTGATGTAACGTTTGCGATGTAAGTGTATGTGTTTGTCTTACACGTTTGTGCTGTGGAAGACGTCTAATAAACATATTATTTTTGATAAAGAAGGCCCCGCGATTATTCACGCTGTGCTGAAATACATCGCATCATAAAGCTAAACAATTTTTATTATAAACATAGTTCTACTATATAAAATATCAATTACTGGTACACAAACTTAAATTCTATTATATTGTATATTTTCATATACATTGAAATTAAATTTAAATGAGGGTAATGATACACCATGCAGCTTTACCTGCACTTTCAACTTAAGCTGACAATGACTATAATTATTTTTAGGAGTACTAATCCGGTATCCATCCATAATGAAGAAACCTGACCAATCCACAGCAAAACTAATTAATATTACTTATACTAATCTGATATACAAAATGAAATATTCTAGCTGAACATTATAAACAAATAGTTGAAAGATTCTAAATTTACAAGGCACTGTCTTAACAATTCTGAATTATACATGTTATATTTGCCAACAAATTTGCTTATATACTTAATGCATATGCTTAAAACACACACATTCTGAACCCTTTCCAAACTGGTGGGACATCAAAGTATATTCAAATCAGCGCGGGTTTTAAAAAATCAGTCTTGAAAGAGTTAATGCACATACATGTCTATTTTAAGCTCAAGTCATAGCATAATTTGTTTATAACTCTGGAACTAATAAGGTATCGTTTTCAAGTTTGAAATCATACATATTTTCACTCAATTAAAAAGGGAAAAAGATTAAAACTTTGAACAAAACTACGGTGACTTAATCTTTGTGATTTTTATTCTGATATAGATTCTAGAGTATTTAGAAACGTAATTTTCAGTCAAGCTAACAGAATTTAAAAAATATGCAATAATAGAAATTATTTTTTAAGGGCTTCCATTGTTTTTTTAAAAACTCTCAATGACAACCATTTCCTTTTTAATATTCACGGCATTGAAGACCTTAACCTTGAAAGCAGTCTGCAATGTACAATCTAGAAAAAAAAATCATATCTTAACATAAATAAAAGTCATCGTGAGTATGTATGTGGATAAGTATGTTCCACATCTCCTCCCAGTGGCGAATCGTCAGCTCAGAAGCAAGCATTTCTGCAGAAGTGATATAGACATAAGTTGTAGGAAATTTTATGCTGATTATTTTGGTTTATAACGATGATATTCTAAAAATTGATAGTTTTTGAGTTATAAGCAAAAAATTGGGAAATTTTTTTCTTTTTTTGGGGGCTATAACTAAAATTGCTACACAAATTTTTGGTGGCAAACCTTTGATTCGTAATCAGCACCCCCCCAAAACATAAAAGAGCATAAAAAAATTGCAACTTTTCCAGAATTTGATTTAAAAAAACTACTTAAAGACTGGACTACTGAGAAAAAGTGAGAAAAATCCAAATGAGGAAGTCGTGCCAAACGAGAGCTGTGCGAAACGCAGCTCAAGTGCCTTTAATTTCAAACGGAGAAAGTGTTGCTTTTTTTGAGAGCTCCGAGTTGATCAATGCGCGAAATTTCGATAATAGGAGGGCAAAACTCTCTGCAGCCCTTATTCTAGATTTATTTTTCGTCTTCCTTTTCCGTTTTTTATTACTTTTTGCCATTTTCGATTATCATTGAACTTTTAAAGTGGAAAAGTAAGTCAATTAGAATAAAACCGAATATACAAGCTTTTAAAATAATTTCGGGGGGGGGGCCACTGCAGCCCTTATGGACGAGGCGCCACTGTCTCCTCCTAAACCACTGGACCGATTTCATCCAAATACTGCACACTTATTATTTAACACAAGAGGAAGATTATTGTCAACTTTAAGAAGTCCAAAAGTTAATTAAACAGACAGTTAATTAGAAATTAACCAAAATCGTTTTTCCACAGTAGCTTCAGAGCAACTAGTCTCACAAGAAATATTTTTATACCATCTTGAAGTTCAAATTTTTACCTTTTCATTGATACCAATCTTATATGTGTAAATTTTCCTTCAACTTTTATTAATTTTTCAAAATTTAATAAATAATTGATTACATGCAGACTATTTTGAAATAAAGCAAATTTATAGATACTCCGTTGCTAGGCGACAGTGCGACTTGAACTATTGTTTAGCAACGGATTCGGAAACCCTCCCGCGCTTTTGCGCATGCGCCGGGAGGAGTTATTTTCATCAAAATAGGGGGAAGTGAAGAATGAAAGGGTGATGTTTACATTTTACTGAGCGTGATCTAACGAAGAACTCCGGAAATGCGCTCATATGACTCATTACCTGACACCCCTTTCCGGTGTAAAATCGTCCAAATGTGGTATTCTCGGAATCCGTTGCTGAACAATTCTAGCTTTTTCATCCAAACCATATTAAGGTAGTGTAATAAACAGGCTAGCTTTAAAAGGTTATCTATGTGTTACTAATCTCTGTATTTAGTACAGGATGATCTCTGTAGTAAAAAAGCTGTATAATTGACTGTTTATGGCACAAATTTTTATGCTCGTTTTAATTATTGTATTACATGTTGTTTGAAAGTTTAAAATACATGTTCATCGTTCAAACTTCTCGCGTTTTCATTCAAACCGTATTAAGTTAGAGTAATAAATAGGCTAGCTTTAAAAGGTTAAATTCAAAAATAATAAAGGCAAAGGAAATTTAGGTTTGTTGTAGAAAAATTGTGACAATTTTTGTGAAATAAAATATGTTTTCTATGAAGATATTATGACCCAGAGCAACGCTGGGAATATCTTAATATAAACAAAAGTCATTGTTGTTGTGTAAGTATGTTCCGCATCTCCTCCTAAACTACTGGACTGATTTCAACCAAACTTTGCACATTTATTATTTAAGACAAGAGGAAGATTATTGTCAACTTTTCGAAGCCCAAAGATTAATTAAACGGTCAGTTAAATAGAAATTAATCGAAACCGTTTTACCGCAATCACTTCGGCGCAATTTGTTCCACAAAAATATTTTTAAACCATCTTAAAGTTCAAAATTTTACCTTTTTAATGATACCAATTTTATATATGTGAGATTTTAACTTAAATTTTTATTTATTTTTCAAAATTTAATAAATGGCTAAATACCTACAGACGATTTTGAAATAACGCAAATTTATAGATGCTCCGTTGCTAGGCAACGGTTAGACTTTGAACTAATTTACCTTCATTTCTGAATTTTCTTCTTATTTTTATAAATAGCCGCTCTCGCCACACTCCAGGCGGGTTCACAGCCAACACTCACTTTGCTCAGCACTGTACTTGCTACCTGGCTGCTTCGAGGCTCTCAGCCACTACTTTTTTTCAGTTTTAAATACTGCGTGAAGATTAGTGGAACAGACCGTAAAACCATAGTAGATTTCATATTCTTTGAAGACAACAGATACCTTTCAAACTGTAAAATCTTTCAATAAACCTCATCTTGTTGTAATGTTTTGTATAAATTTTTAACAATTTCTGCATATAAGTCTTCAGATCCATAAATACAGAATGAAATCGCCCTAATTAAACAGTTTACATCATCTACAATAGGTATTTTACAATATTTTTGAGATGCAATTGTGACGGAACTGTTGGGATCTATATATTTAAAATAATATGGTAAAACCCTCATACAGTTCGCCAGCCACAACCACCAGACCGATTTCGACATTTTTTTTTCATTTGAAAGCTTATGACGTCTAGATATGTCATCAAGGATCGCCTGCCCCACCACCACCCATTTTCGAACGAAATCGAAAAAACTATTTCCTACTGTACATTCTCTGTGGGGGGAAAACCTTTGGACAATTCGCCAACAAAACCACGTCCGACGGATTTCGACAATTTTTATTTCATATGGAAGCTTATGACGTCTAGATATGGCATCAGAGGTCGTCTGCCCCCCATTTTCGAACGAAATCGAAAAAACACATAGAGAATGTATGGTAAAGAAGTATTTTTTTTTGTATTTCGTTCAAAAATGGGGGTGGTCGGGGCAGGCGACCCATGATGACATATCCAGACGTCATAAGCTTTCATATGAAACAAAAATTGTCAGAAACGGTCGGGTGGTTGAGGCTGGCGGACTCGGTGAAGAATTTTTTATCAAATTATTTTAAATATATAGATATTTTATATGAGAAGAGGGAGATTACCGTCAACTTTTAAAAGCCTCAAATCTTATTAAAAGTTCAGTTAATTGGAAATTAAGCAAACTTTGGCATTTTCCGGGATAATTTTTCCAAAATATGTATGTATATATGTGACAAAAACTATTTTTTTACACATATTAAAAGTTAAAAAAATTAGCTTTTCATGACACAAGTTTCACTTCCGTTCAATTCGTTGTCCTCGTTTTAATAATTTTTCAAAAATTAAATTGTGTATAAAATTTATAACAGTTTTTTTTTATTGGTGAAGAACAAGAATACATAAGAATTGTTGCTAGATCACATTAGAAGAATTCTGGAAGAAGACGAATTTTATTATTGATATTTATTTTAACGCTTTTTCTTAATGAAACATTTAGTATGTAATTAATTGTCCCAAAACATCCGTTAAAATCTTTCCTATACTGCGAGATTTATGCACAAAATTTGAAGTACCTATGCAACATAAATTAATAACTTATGGAGAAAATTAGCTATCGGCAGTTTATAAAAATCGTCTAGTTATACTGATATTCTCATCTTAATTATAAAACGTTTCAGACGATAAAAGAACTTTGCGTACAATAATTTTCTATACAAAAGTAGTTTTTTTTTACATCAAAAATATTAGACACGAAAGTATTTTAATCCCGACCAACGCCGGGCATAACAGCTATATATTTATAAAGCAGAGTGTAAGCCCAAAAGTTAATTAAAATTTAAGCAACATTTTGGCGTTTTTCAGCGATATCTTTAGAAAATATAATCTCACAAAATTATTTTTTACAACGTATTAAAGTTTAAAAAAAATTAGCTTTTCAGTGACACAAATTTAATTTCCGTATCATTTGTTTCTCTAATTTTAATAAATTTTTTCAAAATTAATTTTATACTCAATATGTAACAATTTTTTTTATTATTATTGAAGAATATTAAGAACTGTGGACAGAACACATTAACAGAATTCTGTAAGAATACTAAAAGAAAACGATTAACACTTTATATTAAATTTTTTATTCTTTAAAACTTTTAGAGTAAAAAATAATTATTTAATTGATTGCCAATTCAATTAAACATGGAGAAAATTAGCTTTCGACATTTTTAAGAATTATTTGGTTCAATTGATATTTTCATTTTAATTAAAAAATGTTTCAGACAATAAAATGATTTTATGTGTAATAATATTTTAAACAAAAGTAATTTTTAAATTAAAAATATTAGACATGAAAATAATTTAATCCCGAGGGAATGCCAGGTATTTCAGCTAGTAATCAATATAAAAAACTATAGATAGGTTTATTTGGGTTAAAACAAAGTTTTTATAGATCATTAACTTAGGGTGCGTAGTGAGAAATTGCTGCAAAAATTAAGCACTTTTTTAAGCACCTTTGTACATGCATGCATACGTAGATCCACCACGTTTTTAGTTTTTCTTAAATATCTCAAAAACTATTCAGTTTTCAAGTTACAATTGATTTAAAAAATTAAAGAGCGTAAAATTCCCTGCAAACACATACTTTTATTTTTCTTCCAGCTTTAATAGTTTCCCAGATAATGGGTCTCAAAGGCTGCCGCCATCTTGGATTTCCTCTCCATTTTTTTTTGTCTTTCTTGAATATCTCAAAAACTATTCATCATTCAAATCACATGTGATTTAACAAATTAAGGAGCGTACCATTCCCTAAAAATGGATGCCTTGATTTTCCTTCAAGGTTTAGTAGTTTTTAAGATAATTGGTCCAAAAGTCGATCAATTTGTAAAAAATCTTAGTTGACGAAGGGTTTCTAGTTTTGAAAATTGGTACACTTATTCATGAGGAGCTTCTGATGAACATACTAAAAGTCCCCGTCCTGGGGGTAAGCTCGCACCGCCATCTTGGATTTTATCCCCCCTTTTTTAAGTTTTTCTTGAATATCTCAAAATCAATTCAGTTTTCAACTTATAATTGATTTAAAAAATTAAAGAGAGTAAAATTCTCTACAAATAAATCCTTTTATTTTTTCTTCTAGCTTTTATAATTTTCGAGATAATGCGTATCAAAGTTTGCCGCTATCTTGGATTTCATGCCTCTTTTTTAATATCTCGAAGACTATTCAATTTTAATGCAATAAACAAATTAAAGAGTGTAAAATTCCGTACAAATGCATGCCTTTATGTTTCGTCTATCTTTAATAGTTTCCGAGTTAATGGGTCACAAAGTTTGCCGCCTTTCATCCCCCTTTTTTTTTAGTTTATCTTGAATATCTCGAAAACTACTTAATTGTTATAGCACACGTGATGCAACAAATTAAAGAGCGTAAAATTACCTACAAAAGCGTGTTTTTATTTTTTCCCTAAGCTTCATTAGTTTCCGAGATAATGGGCTTCAAAATTTGCTACTATCTTGGATTTCATTCCCCCCTTTTTTAGTTTTTCTTAAATATCTCATAAACTATTAAAAGTAGAAAAATAAGAACATGTATTTATATGGAATTTTACGATCATTAATATGTTGTGTAACATTTAGTTGAAAATTGAATAGGTTTCGAAATATTAAAAAAAAAAAAAAGGGAATGAAATTCAAGATGGCGGCACGCTTTGAGACCCATTATCTCAGAAACTATTAAAGCTAGAAGAATAATAAATGATGCATGTATTCGTAGGGAATTTGACGCTCTTTAATTTCTTTTATCAATTGCAATTTGAAAAAAAAAAAAAAACTGAATAGTTTTCGAGATATTCAAGAAAAACTGAAAAAGGAGGAGGGGGATGAAATCCATGATCGTGGCATGAACTCTCCACCAGGACCAGAGACTTTTAGCACGTTCAGCAGAAGCCTCTCCTGAACATGTGTACCAATTTTCGAAACTATACGATTTAATGTCTTTTTCGAACCCTTTGTTTGACTGGACTATCAACTAGAATTTTTTACAAATTCATCGACTTTTAGATCAATTATCTCCAAAACTATTAAAGCTAGTAGAAAAATAAAAGCATGCATTAGTAGGGAATTGCATGCTCTTTAATTTGTTAAATCAAATGTGATTTGAAAATTGAATAGTTTTCGAAATATTCAAGAAAAACTAAAAAAAAGGATGAAATCCAAGATGGCGGCGAACTCTGAAACCCATTATCTCAGAAAATATTAAAGCTAGAAGAAAAATATAAGCATGTGTTTGTAGGGAATTTCACACTTTATTTTTTTTACTTAAATTTTTATTAATTGTTTTGTCGAAAACTATTCAGATTTCAATTGTAATTTGAAAACTGAATAATTTTCGGGATAATCAAGGAAAAAAAAGGGGGGGGGGATGAAATCCTAGATGATGGCGCGAGCTCCCCCCTCAGCACTTTTAGTATGTTCATCAGGAGCCCCTCACGAACATGTGTTCTAATTTTCAAAACTATACGATTTAATATTTTTTCACTACCATTTTGGGCTTTCGTTGACTGAACTATAGGACCCTGGATTCCTTCCCGAATTCTTCCCTTTCGTCGGCTTTCTTTATGGATACATCCAGTAAACAAAGTTTTATGACTATGCTTTTGATTTATCGTATTCAACGACGTCTGGGGAAAGAAAAAAAAAAGAATGTTTTTTTTGCATTTCTTGAGAAAACCAAGCACTTTTTAATGACCTTAATCATTCAAAAGTAAGCACTTTTTATGACGCTACGCACCCTGTCAGGGTGGCCATCATTTTTGCTGTTTCAGTTTCCCTGACATTTCCAGGTTTTATAAAAAAATTCCCTGACTTTTTTCGGAGGTAGCCCACCAACCATAGAAAAAAATCACCTGCACATTGGCCATTCTAAGTATTCATTCAAGTCAGTATGGTTTGAATAAAAAAGCAAAATGTTTGAAAAAAGAACATTTATTTAAAACTTCTAAACAATAAACCATAAAATAACTAATTCATCTTTACAATGAACAATTCTACTCTACTGAATTTTCCAGGTTTTTCTGATTAAAAATAAAAAATCTTTAGGAGGATCAAAATCCCAATAAAAATATACGTTGCAAAATAAAACATAAAAAGGCAGAGAAAAATAATGTAAGAAAAAGATTTTTTTACTGATGTTTATAAATTAAAACACAGAAGCATAATATTCTGCCACACGAAAATGGAATCGAATAGTTTGCAAAAGAAAAAAAAAAGCAATTTTTTATTCCAACCAACTTCCTTCAATACGGCTCAAAATGGACAATATATAAAGAGAAATAAATAAAATAAAACATCAAAGACAAAAAAGAGAGAAAAAAATAAAATTCGCGAAAATGGGGAAAAAACCTGAATTTACCATTTAAAATTAAATAAATAAAAATCTAATTTGAATTTAAAAAAAAAATATTGTGGCGTCAGCTCCCCTCTTGTGCCAATCCATCACTTTGCTAAATTTGAACTCGTATGTCAAAGATCTGGGCGTGCGTAAAGAAAGAAGAAGAAGAAAAGAAAGAAAAAAAAAAAAATCGAACATGCATACATAATACTGAAAAAATTGTTCTTTTATATGTATGGGTAACAGCTGTCCCATACTTCGAAGATCCCATAATTGATCAAAATGATCAATAATCATAATGTTTCCCAACACTAAGATAAAAAAAAACATACACAAAATAAACAAACAAAAAAATGCTGAAAGAAAATATTAGCACTAATTTCAAATACTTCAGAATTCAATGAAAAGATCTCCAGAAATGGAAAAACAAACTAATTCTGGTATAACTCCTATTTGATATTAGATCATCATAAAAGCAGGCAATAGTGTGGATGCGCTAACTTGTAGACAGATAAAGAGAAATTTACGATCTCGTAAGCTTTCTGTATCTCTTGGACATATAGCCATATCTCAGTTCTTCTTCCACATCCGAGTGTGATTATACTATAGATTTTCATCTCAAGAAGTATCTAATTTAACTACCAAAAGGAACGCGATTCTGTTCATATAGTCCAGTCAACGAAGGTGCAAAATGGGGGTGAAAAAACATTAACTCATATAGTTTTGAAAATTGGTACACATGTTCCTAAGGGGCTTATTATGAACATACTAAAAGCATGGAGGTATGAATAAACTCACTCTTACATCCATGACTAAAAGTCCCCGTTCCTGGAGGATGAGTTCGCGGTGCCATCTTGTATTTTATCCCTCCTTTTTTAGTTTTTCCTGAATATCTCGAAAAATATTCAGTTTTCAAATTACAATTGATTAAACAAATTAAAGAGCATAAAATTCCCTACAAACATATACTTTTATTTTTCTTCCAGCTTTAATAGTTTCCCAGATAATGGGTCTCAAAAGTTGCCACCATCTTTGAGTTCATCTCCCTTTTTTAGTTTCTCCTGAATATCTCGAAATCTATTCAATTTTCAGATTACATGTAATCAGCAAATTAAAGAGCGTAAAATTCCCTACAAACACATGCTTTTATTTTTTGTTTTAACTTTAATAGTTTCCGAGATAATGGATTTAAACATTTGCCATCATGTTGGATTTTATCCCCCTTTTTTAGTTTTTTTTTTAATATCTCGAAAACTATTTGATTTTCAAATTACATTAAATACAACAAATTAATGATCGTAAAATTCCCAACCAATCCACGCTTTTATTTATTTTCTAGCTTTAATAGTTTCAGTGATATTTAAGAAAAACTGAAAAGGGGGGATAAAATCCAAGATGGTTGCAAATTTTGAAATCCATTATCTCGGAAACTGAAAAAGCTAAAACAAAAATAAAAGCATGCGTTTGTAGGGAATTTTGCGCTCTTTAATTTGCTGACTACATGTTATTTAAAAATTGAATAAATTTCGAGATATTCAAGAGAAACTAAAAAAGGGGGATGAAATCCAAGATGGCGGCAACTTTTGAGACCCATTACCTGCGAAACTATCAAAGCTGGCAGAAAAATAAAAGTATATATTTGAAAGCAATTTCACGCTTTTTAATTTGTTGAATCAATTAAGATTTGAAAATTGAATACTTTTCGAGTTATTCAGATAAACTAAAAAAGGGGGAATGAAATCCAAGATGGCGGCAACCTTTGAGACCCATTATCTGGAAAACAATTAAATCTGGAAGAAAAATATAAGCATGTATTTGTAGGGAATTTTAAGCTCTTCAATCTGTTAAATCAATTGTAATTTGAAAACTCAATAGTTTTTGAGATATTCTGGAAAAACTAAAAAAGGGGGGATGAAATCCAAGATGGCGCCGTGAGCTTATCCCCCAGGACGGGGACTTTTAGTATGTTTGTCAGAAGCCCCTAACGAACATGTGTACCAATTTTCAAAACCATATGATTTAATGTTTTTTTTCAAACCCTTCGTTGACTGGACTAATAGCCGAAATTTCGGTCCCTCGGAAATTTAAATGTAAGCACCTCGCAACCTGGCGAGGTGTTTACATGAACACGAATGGCATTCGTTTTTGACTGTCAGTAAACGACTGATTTTCATTGGTTGCCGATGGTGTTTCATTCTATTTATAAAAAAAATCAGCGACTTGTCACCTGCAATAAGAATTATCAAAATAAAAAAATTCCAGGGTTAGAATAAATTTCCCTGTCTCCCGAAATTCCCGGTCGGGTGGCCACCCTGCCTGTAGAAGTAAAAATATTTTTTACAAGAAATTTAAAGTTATTATTTTTTTTAAGAGATGTATGAACTTTTCTTAAAATGCATGTATAACCCCAATGAAAGATTAAACACTTAGATATATTTCTCAGCAGAACAGGATACATTTTCACCCAAAAATTCTAAATCAATGAATTCCATTTATTAAAGTGGAAAAGTAATTTCTTATTCAATTGTATGTATATATAACAAACACAGAATAAATCGAAAAACCAGAAGGAAAAAAAAGATCTGAAAAGAATAGTATAGAATATTGCTTGTAAGGAGGAGAAATATCCCAGATATATATAAACATGCAACTTTTTACGAGCAAATGGTAGTTTGATTTAACGTTAGCATACTCACAAAACAGAAAAAGGTTTTTCTAATTTTTTTACTCATTTATATTTCTGTAATTTTTATTTGTATAGTATTTTTTATATACATATATATGCAATTAATTTTGTCTGCAGCTTTCATAACATAATTACTCTAACTTTCACTTTCTCAGCTCAATTGTCCACCCTGATCAGCTTCGTGGGTATCTTGAAAATACTGACCCTATTAGTAAACGATATTATATCTCCATGATGTCATGTGAATATTGTAAGGCATCTTGCGCTAATACGGGAGACAATTCCTTATCATTAAATAACAAACAATGCCTATTTCCTGTTTTGAAGTGGTAAAAAGTCCCCATCACTATTTTGGTATTCTTTTTCAATGATTTGATGTGTGCAAACTTCACCCACATTTCCAAAATGGTCACGGGATGCAACCATTTAAAATATCATATAACCATTCACAATATTTCATCGATTTTAAAAACTTTGATGCTTTTGGAATGACTGTAAATCTTTTACAAAAACGTCTATATTATATATGTTGGAGATTAGCATACATATGTAATTGATCTACAGACATGCTTTGTTTTGAGGATCGAAATGAATATTTCCTTTGTGCAGATCTCCTGAAAATGGTATTTAGCTACAGGATTTGACGTATACAACAATTGATATACCACATAATTCCATTTTCCATAAGAGTAAAACTTGGTTTCAGCCTTCTTTTCAATAAAGTTAAACATGAATGTTTGCTGTGCTGTTTAATATTATCATAACAATAAAAGAAGACAAATTCAACATGCAAATAAATTGACCGATGCAAGTTTCGAAAGATACTCAAGGTAGGGGTGATTGTGGCTTCATGAAAAAATACCCGAAATTTTAGCAGGAAAATTATGTGTGGGCAGAGTAGCTACAGAAACTGTGAAAAAAATTTCCCTGACTTTTCCTCGACTAAACTTACATTATTTCCCTGATTTACAGCTACTAATTATATTAATTTCCTGGCTTTCTCCCTACTCAGAATCACTGCATGTATACAATATACATTATTAAAAACACGTTACCAGTTTTTAAATATGAAAAAATTATTCTTTTTATGAAATTTAGTTTTAAAACAATGGAATGAACATCCAAAAAAATCTATTAAAACAGTATTTACATTTCTTATATGTAAAAAGTACTGGAAATTTTAACAAAATACTTTGCTTCCAAAACTGCATAAGAATTCTAAGAAACATTAAAACTACACTTTCCAACACAAGTTAAATTATATTAACAGTAAAGGTTATTCCGATCTTTGCTCAAAAGTTTAAAACAGTTCAATAACTAATTAGTGCTCTTTGCATGAGTACCAGAATAACATGTTGCAGCATAAATGTATATAAAAAAATATAATTATATGTATCTCATAATATATATTTTAGCAAAGACCTAAACAAGAGAAACTGCCAAAATATTACTTCAAATCTTTATTCTTTAACAAATCATAAGAAATTAATTGCTCTAATCCAAATCTTATGCCTTTATAAATAAATTTTTTTAAAAAATTCCATTTATTATTGCAAATAATGCTAGACAAAACAAATTTATAGATAATAACTCAAGTAACAAATAACTATTACAAACATGACACAGGCTTGGAACAAAAAAAGCTGAACTTCATAAATAAGGTATTGTGTCAAATGTAAATACCGACAAGTAAAATAAGTATTATTAATTGAATAATAAATTTAAACAAAAAGTGTTTGAGATATTAAAAATATTGTAGAATTATTATTTAAAAGAAAATTAATGGATGAAAAATGAATTCGCAAAAAGTTTTGTTAAAATAAAAACTATGGTAAAAATTATCTCACTAAAAAATATGGCCATGTAAAAACTTTTTTGATTATACATAATTATTAAAACTTTTGTTTCTCATTTTTTGAGCTAACAGTTCAAGCTTTCTTTTATGCTTCAGTCTGCTATTTTCCTCCATTTTCTAAATTTTGCTTTCTTTCTTTGACTGGGCGTTTTTCTTTATTTTTTTCTCATTGCTCTTTTCCTATAATCAAGTTCCTCTTAGTACCATTTGCATGACGACCTAAAATTTTTGCACATGTTACTTACTAACAATAGCATAACGTAAAAATTTTTTTTTCTAAAATATTCAACAGCAGACTGCTCTTTCTCATCATTTTGTATTTAACACTCTAAATTGAAGAATACGTTTCAATATACATTCTTCCTGATCTTTTATCTATCAAATCTGAGATTATTTTGAATGTGCACAAGGCAGGCAGTTTTTGTTTGCGTGCTTTTCACGTCTTTTGTGTGTGCACCATCTCTCCCCAAACGTAATACCAAAATTTTTAATGCAGATTTACATAGATCCCAAGAATGACAAAATTCGAAGCAGAAAACGCTGAAATCCGTGTTTTTACAAAAATCTGTCATGTCTGTGTTGATAGACAAATGTTAGGGAACGAAAACTAACAAAAACGAAGAAAAGAATGCGAAAATAAATTGGCTTCAGCGATCTTTTTTTCTCACGAAATTCGGATTGGAAGAAATTCGTAGATGATTTTCTTTCATCCAATCAAAATTCGGAATGAATTGTAATCGGATGAAATGAAAGACGATTGGCCAAAACGAGAAAGAAAAGAATACAACCTTTTCAGGCATTCCTCCCAATGCTAAACTTTGACCCCAAAGCGCAGCAAAACGCCGATACATAACTTTCAGCAGGATTACGCAATATCTTATGAATTCAAAACTCTTTCGCCTTAGAGCCATAAGCAAAATTTTCACATGGCGCACAACTTTTGTTTGTGTGAGCACCCCTCCCCCCCCAACACATTAGCAAAAATTTTAATGCAGATTTGCATCGATCCCAAGAATGATTAAATTTGATGCCAAAAAAGTGGAAATCCTGTCTCCGCAGAAATGTGTCATGTCTGCTATTAATTTTCCCTGATTTTTAGATATTTTTACAAATTTCCCTGACTTTTCCAGATGGATAAAATTCCCCGACATCCCAGTTCTGTTGCCACCCTGGTGGGGAATGGATATGTATTCATTCATTACAGAGCAGATTCAACTTTTGCACGCAATTTTCAGTATGGTTTTTTCACAAAAGGAATCGATTTAATTTATTTTGTCTTAGTTCACGAGTTTTCAATAACATTCTATAAAACACACGAAAAGAAATCATCAAAATTGATAATAAAACAATATTAAAAATATCATAACATTTTGTATGAATAGCATTAATGAATGTATATAAAAATTCTTATGGGACCATTCTTAAGTGAGGCAGTTATTCATAGTTATGGTATGGCATTTTCTAAAAAAATTATTTGGATTGACTCGGCATAATCTAAAGTAAACAACAAGATTATATGAAAATTTTTTCCCCACTAAACCTAAATTTTTTCCTGGTTGTAAATCTCAATGCCAAACTTTTGATGAAGAATGTTAGTGTTGACCAAGTCTGGTTTTACACATGGCCAACTTTTATGTTGATTTGTCCAGGGCCAGGTCATTTCATAGCATTATAGTGATATCTCAGAATACAAAGAGGGACTGCAAACGTGAATACGAGACAGCTCAGTACGTAGTTTACATTTTGACTTGTGACTGTCCAACTTTTTCCAGAATTAGAGTTTTCTGCTGCACCCATCAACTAATAAAATAGTCAGTAAAAATGATGTAAATGCAAAACAAAAATTCAGAGATGCTTAAATTAAATATAAAATACAAGCTCTTTGTCAACAGTTTATTTAATATTTCACAGAAAGGATGTACATAGTCCAAAATTTGTATAGAAATTAGGGATATTTCCCAACAACATTACAGTAAACAAATTACAAAATAGTTCGTAAGGTCAAATAGAAAGACGAAACAGGGGATATTTCCCAACAATATTTCAATAAACAAATCACAAAGTAGGTCGAAAAGCAAAACAGAATTCAGACACTCTTTTTGTCTTTCATTGCCCTCAGCTGGCCACAAATGGTTGAATGATCCAAAAGGGTTAAAATTTCCTCCACAGGGCATGCTTAAAAAAAGTAAAAGTTTTAATCTTAATGAACGTTAGAACACATAATGGAAATCAATATCATACAAAGAAAGCAAAAACTCGGATGTAATCGGGAAAAAAAAAGCAAACAAGGAATCCATTCTAGTCCATTTTTTCAAGGGCTAAGAACTTTATTCGAAATGAATTCAAAATAATAATTGGGAAATTATTAGAACAAATAAACAATAATAAAGAAGGCACAATTTTTTCAATTTAAATAATTGCATTTTCATTTTTACCATATAGAAAAAAATTATAAAATAGTGGCAACAGAAAGTGCTTTCAATGGTGGTTAAATTTAAAAGCATAACATACTGCAAGAATTAATCATAAAATTTTTAAAATTCAAGACTTTAACGAACTGGTTCAAATTGAAATAAAACTAGCAAATTATCAAGCCTAATTTAATAATTTTAGAGGAGACACATTCAACACTTTCATCTGCACATAAACACCAAATAACATATTTTAAGAATTTTATTTCTATTTTACTTGCAATAAAATTAGAATTTTCCTTTACATTTCCACATGGGTAAAAGCATTGTAATGGAGGGGAGAAAAAAAAAAACCACTGAAGAACAATTTGTTGATATGGTAAACTTCAATACCGGATTCACCCAACGGTCAAGTCTCGTGATTCTCCAAGTGCATGTAGTGGGCGGCTACAGGTCTAACTTATCTCAGAACACGAAGTTCTGTTGTTGACCAGTGATTTAGCCTTTTTACTGTTTTTGTCCTGTCTACGTTCATAAATGTGTGTTTTATAATTCCTCGTCTCTTAATTCTTTTACTGCACCTCTGGCTCACTCTTTTAAACTAACAGATTATGGGCTCCGAGTCATGGAAGAAATGTTTTTAAAGGATTTGAAATACTGAACATTTTGGACAAAATGGAACTGCTGAAATCTGGGATGAAATAATTACTAGTATAATAGCCCAGATCTCTGGGTAACGCTCTGACGTTACCAACAATAAAACTCGCGCCATAGCACTGCGAGACGTTAAACAGCATTATTTAATTGTTAGAGAACCTAAATTTCAGTCATTTTAAATTTAAAAGAGTAATTGTCGTTCTAATTTCAAATTTAATAGCTCTAAAATAGTGAAATAAAATTTGCTATCTATTGAATATAAAATATATCTCGTTATGACTAACAGTTCCCGAGAAATTTTAAATTATATTAATCCTATATTTTAAATGAATTTCCGTTTTTTTAACAGAAAGTAGTAAATTACGTCAGTGGTATATAGTTTGGACGCCACAATGCATCTAATTATTTACAGCAATTGTGATATAATTTGATATTTTTTGGCAACGTTAAAATTTACACAAAGACATCTCAAGTACAAGGAAAATTAGGAAACAATGAAAAATACTTCACACTGATGTTGTTTAAGAGATTTTTTGAATAAAGAAATATGTAAATAAAAAAAACATTTCCTGTCATTATACATATGTTTATTTTATTTGTTTTCAATCAGTGTTAAGCATTTCTCTCGTATATATATATATATATATATTTAACAAATGAAGACGTAATTTGCACCCGTCATGGTATGATGGGTCATTTTCTAGTTTTGTAATAATAATAATTTGCATTTTCTATGCATACAATTTAGATGTTTTTCAGAAGATAGATCAAAAAACATAATATAAGTTGTGTGCATTTAATTGTATTGTGAAAAGTTGATGCAATAAGGGGGAAAAAAACCCCCCCGGAGATCATATTTTGACTCGCAACCCAAAAATTAGTAAAAAATAAGTGCCAGATCAGAGTGAACAAAAACTGTTCCCAAGTGTTACAGAAATCTTAGAATGGGTAAATTTCACATAGTAAGAACATCACTTGTTCTTTTAGACAAAACTGACTCACTATTACAGCATACACACAATATTTATTGACACAACTATTCATTCATAAAATCAATGGCGCATTGAAAAACAGTTTCGTATTAAAATAAGTACATTATTTTCTATCAAACCAACTCTGACTTAATTTTAGCTTCCAAATTTAAAAATTCAATATAACGCTTGTATGAGGCACAGTATTAAAGTGGTTTAATAAAGTACTATATTATTTTTAAGTCAGACTGCTGTTAAACTGCCTCCTTCTTAAATGAGTATATATATATATACAGGGATGAGATTGCCAAAAAACCAAAAAGTATGAAAAAATGTGCGAACGACATTTGAGCAATAATACTTAAGAATTTCAAGTACAACAAATATTGTAATTGCTACCGGTATTAAATCTATCCTATTTATATACAATTTTCCCTTAATGAGAAAAAATAGTAAGAATTAGAAAGAAATTATGGTACCATCACAAAGCACACATCAGTAAAACACCTGTTTGTTGAAATTAATCAGTGCGTATTCATTTTTAAAATAAAAATCAGATATAATACTCTGGATAAACATTCATTGAATTGAAATTTGGAATATTGACTACACTTTTCTAGATTAAATGGAAAGTAAACAACACAAACAACAAAAGAAAAACAAAAATGAATTAACTATATTTGTTGCCATTTTTTTTAATACGGCTCTCTCGAACAGATCTTTTATATCATAAGAAGTTGTTTTTCTTTTTTTGGATGCTTGCCTCACTAGTTCGTTAGTAACTACTTGATTTGAGTTTTTGGAGCTCGGATCTTCAGATATATTTCAACCCTTATTTTGAGAGTTTTGATTACAAAAGTCGGAAAATTTTTGATCGGAAAATCCTCCAAAAGTCGGAAGAATCTCATCACTGTATATATATAAAAAACTCAGCATTTTACTGAGAATAAGAAAGTCATTTAATTTAAATTAAAATTCGAGTTCAGAATTCGGCGAGATACATTTTTAATACGCTTAATTTCCAAGTATTTTTAAAATAAATATACAGTAAAGCACTGTTTATAAGTTTCTCATTTATATGTCGTTTCAACGCAGTCCCAGTAACAATTGTGCTTCATTTATAAGTGATGCAAAGCTTCAGTTATACACCCCCCCTTTTCAAATTCACAAATTTTCTGCTTCAGTCATTGTTTCTCTGTTCCTATTCAAGGGTAAACTTTTCTGAGAAGGTGTGTGTGGGGTTAACATCTCTTTTCTCCTTGTCATTCCCAAATAAAGGCCTACCTATATGTACATAAATTGTTTGAAATAAATGTGTAATTAGTGCTCAAGATATGCAATAAAGGTATGAATTGACTCATTCTTACGATAATGTTTAATTTAAAAATTTCATTATTGTGTCCATTCTATATAGTAATATAATAGTACTATCTAAAAAAAAAAAACTGTTAAGTTATTACTTTTAAATGAATTTGCATTCATAGTATTAAATTTGTAATAATCGAAGTCGTTTATTAAAATTTTGATTACACGTTGTTTTACGTCAGTCCCATGCAAGACGTATAAACGATGCCTTACTGTATTTTAATGAACATGAAGTCAACTTCTGGATGCTAAGAAAAATAAGTGACACTATAACAAAAGACCAAACAAACCTCCTGGCTCCTCTATGAAATATGGATGCAGAAGGCAGTATTCAGCCTTGGGCCTAAAACAATAGTTCACAATTTATAAAAAATTATTTGCTAAATTTTCACTGTAATAGTAAAAAGATGACATTTATTAAGAAATTATCTTTTGAAAATATTTGAGCTTGGGAAATTAAGATAGATAACAAAGAAACTGAAGCCTGATCGTGGGTTACAGAATCAAATTTTACCCTCTTCAAAACATTTAATACACAGAATATATAAATAAGCTCCGTTAATGATAATAATATACAAAATCCAACTATTAAATAAAACAACTGACAAGAAGCCTTTATAGTTTAACACGGTAAAAAAAAATTCAGTTGTTGATGTTTTATTATGCTGTAAATCGGAGCAAAATTAATAAAGAAGAATTTTCTAATAAAGTACTTTAAAGTTTGCATCAAATAAAAATTAATATGTCAGTACTTTTTCAGATTTTGGACAGTTGCATAAGAGATATTGAGTAATCACAAAAGAGTAACTATATAATTAGAAAAACTTGATAAAATTTTGTCCATTATCATTTATATTCTTTTACTTTAAGAGAATAACTGGACCAATATCAAAAATTAGAAGCAAATGTTAATAACAAATGTTTGATAATTTTAATTCTTATCAAAGAAAATTTTTATTTTTAATTAATTATTGATCTTAAGATTATCAAAGATAATTTTTTTGAGAAACTTACCTATGTTTGCGGTTATAGCGAAAGCATCTATGAATAAGGTCCATAGTATTTGGCGAAACAGCACGATCGCAGTACTTCATGAAATATCTATCAACCATATTATATCTGAGAAAGAAAAATAAAATCATGAAATACTGTGAAGAAAAAGTCACTTATTTTGGAAAATGATTTTTATATTTTTTGCTGAAAAAATTATATTCCTGCATTGAAGAAAATTGTTTACTGAACAGATATTACGATAAGTTTTCAAAGATAGAAAATTACCGTTCAGAATTCTGAAAAATAATTTGATGATAAGGGAACACGTGAGCTGGAACCCTACACTCCAAACTTCCCTTGTATATCAATAGGAGAGAATTTAGCCCCATACAAATTTAACCATTAGATTGTAGCTAACTCACATCCAAAATCTTGTCATAAGATGGGGATTATAGTGGGGAAACACAAAAATGTTTTCTTCCTTTTTCAAGTCGGTGTAACACAAGATCCATGATCTCTTTGACTGGCTGTGGAGTTACCTATTTCTGCCATCGCTCATTGTTAATAGGTCTAATGATCATACAAATAGCAATACAACAGGACAAAAGAATAAAACAATCTACACGGTGATTAGAAACCCCACAGATTAGTGTCCTGTACCAGTCTGTAATCAGAAGGTAAACAAAAAAATTACTGGTAAAGTATCTGTATCACAAATAAAGAAAAGGTTAACACACAAGTGTAATGGATATACAGCAGAATCAAAACTTGAACAAGTGATTTAGAATTCCACTTGACTGCAATAATTAAACAAGCATAAATTTATATCATATATATACATTTTGTAAAAAAAAAAAAAATAAATAAATAATATAGCCTATATTTACAATTAAAGAGTTATTTGACAAATTCTGATGAATGTTTTAACAAATTTTTTTTTGACTTAAAAGCATTTCAGAACCCGATTAGGTTAACAAATACATACAATTCTATGCAACTCCGATTGAAAACAGGAGATTCGTTTTTAGAACAGTAAATAAAGTAACCATATTAAATTTTAGAGTATGGATGCTTTTAACCCTCTAAGCGTTTCACATGTATTTTTCCATTCCTCATATTATGCTCAATAGCAAATAATTCATGTTCATTAATAATTTCTTAAATTATCGTGAATAATATATTCTTAAGATATCAGAGACTTGATTGAACACAATATAGATCCAATTAATAAATTTAAAAGCAAATTTTTAAGACTTTAAAGATAGTACATCAAAATAGCTAACTGCTCAGAGGGTTAACAGTAAACAGGAAGAAGCAGCTCAAATTTTACGCATATAACAAGAATTTCAAGAAAATATTTCTTTTTAGAAATAGATATATTACTATTATCTATTTCTTATTACTATTATCTATTTCTTCTATTAGGACTTTACTTGTTAAATACAATGGGAAAAAAAACACAATGTACAAAATTTAAGACATACCTAGCAATCCTACTAAAGACAAGCAAGTCATTTACTCCAGGGAAACTATAGAATTCCTACAAAAAGAACAAAAACACATGTATAATAAAAATCACAAAAATTAAAATAATTATTAATTTTTTTATATAATTAAGTGCAAGTTTTAAGTTTAGTTGAATTATTATAAGCAACATGAGGATTATTTTGGAATGGACTTCATAATTTTGAATCGTGGTCAGATGACTAAGACAACACCCCCTCTACGAAGTTTCACACCAAGCCAGCAGGAGGACATTTCACCCCCTCTTTGAAGATTTAATGTGCACCAGGCCGACATACACAATGGATCTTCAGTGGAATCAGCATAATTAATTGTCAACTAATTTTATGAATTTACTACATACATATTAAAGATGCATTTAAAAACTTCCACACGCTTTTCTTCTCTTTTTGATTATTGTACAAAAGGATTACAAAGAGGCCTGAAATTAGGAAATTTCAAATTTTACCTTCTTGATGTAACCTTTCAAGATTATGCTTTGAAATCCTCCGTAACCATTTTTACAAATTGTGAGTGTTCTCGACTTTCCTTACACTTCCAAATAACAAAGTTGCTTATAATAGGGGTTCAAAAATGAGAATATCTATGTGTTTTGGCAAGCAAACAATCTCGACTGGCATCCATTAAAAATATTCTAAAGTATCTATATTCTTCTGCCTTTTACACGGATGGTTTAACAAACAAAAGTAAATGCAATATTTTTAAATCAGAATGAATATTTATTATTCATTTACTACTATTTAGGCAGAACCGTCATGTAGATGTTTAAAAAAAATTATTTGTCTTTGATATGATCTTTGCGATTCTAATTGGAAATTTTGTTTACTTTGATTTTCAATATGTATTTAAGTATAAATTACCATTGCTGATGATTCAGTTCACAGTATATGAATGGGATTGCGATACATCCCATATTTATGAGACTATCACCGTATTTCACCACTCGGTCCCGTTCTCTCCCCAAAAACCTACGTCAGTATAATTTTGAAACGACTTGTGCCCGATTTTATAATTATGCGAGAGAAGAAAATGATAAAATTAAGTAAAATCAACTTTAAAATATGATTGGGCTAAAAAAGATGAGCTCGCTTCTTTTTTACTATCCTCCGTGTTCATTTTATTAGATTGCTTAAACTTTATTGATTTTTTAAAAATCCGAGTAAAATAAATCATTACCTACTCACTTTTTTCATGTTTTATTTATTTATTTAGCACTTCAACATCCCGTATCAATGCTTGGTAATTATGGCAATCCAATATATGAAAGAATAATGTTCAATATTTCAAATGAATAAATTATTCAATCACCAGAGACTAATTACATACCACAATTGGACGTAGGCATGTTTCACTGTTCATCACATAAATGGCAATAGTCACCTGAACAGTTTGGGAACTAAAACAATGATACTCATAACTAAAGGAATGAAATGGCAAAGCAACATAAAGATTTACACAATTTATAAAGTAATTTTACTAGACAAACTGGGTATAGCTAAAACTTTCAGCACTTGAGGGTTCCTTCTAGAGTTATTTCAAATTAATCTACATGATATTTATGATATCTAAGAACTGGTTTCACAAAAGTTCTGCCACTGGACCACAGTTCCCAGATACAGAACTTTTATTTCAAAAAATATTTAAATGAATCAGAACTATTAAAATGACAATGATCACAAAATTTAATTAAAATCATCAGAAGATTCAAATATGAATGATTCTAAACCGAGATATAATAAGGATAATAATTGAAGATATTAAGAAGTACGTACTTCCCAAATATCTTTCTTAGGAAAGCCCAGCAACTTAAATATCCCCTCAAGGACTTTTTCTCTTCCATGTTCAGGGAAAATGGACTTTTTCAACCAAAGTTGTACAAAGATGCAGTTAGCACTCCTAATAAAATAAATTGTAGAAAAATATTACATACATGAAATTAAACACTTTCAGAAATAAAATGTGTTGATTAACCATTCAAGAACTAAACCAGTTATAACAATCAATCACAATAACAAAACTCTTTATTCGAGTTTCAAAAATCTTAAAAATTACAGTTATAAATAACAATTTCCAGATTCTATTTGTAAATTGAACAAGATCAAATAATAGACAATTCATGAAATGATTAGAAAGAAATGAAAGTTTCAGAGAATTAAAACCAATAGAACATTAGCTTAATTAATACTCATATTATATATCATTTACTATTCACAGATTAAGATAAGCTATCATGCCAATAATAATGTTACAGCCACAAACATAATCTGAAGTATTCACAAGAAAATAATTTAAATAAATAAAATATAAATAATAAAGGCTGAATTTATGTAACAATTTGAAGCTGCACAGAGAGTTTTTCGATACAGGCTTTAAAATTTTGAAACACTGACAAAAAGTGTACCACTATATAAAGTTACCAACTCTCAAAACTCATTACGAAGCACTTAAAACAAGACTTCCAAAGTACCAATTCAGAATAGCTTATTTTTGCCGAAACACAAAAAACACTTAAAATGACCTAAAAGGCATTTTAAAACTAACAAATGCTTTCAGAAACACATAAGTATAAAATGAACAACACAAAACTTATCCTATAATTATTCCATGTACTTTATAATCTCTATCTCTACTAATAGTAGAGGAAAATGCGTGTCTGTGTGTTGGTCCTCTACAGGGCAGACTGCTAGAGCTACGAAATTTGGCACGGATATTCTTTGGAGGTTGGGAATGTGCACCTCGTAGCCGTTTTTTCGAATTTTTCATTAAAAAAAATAATCGAAATTTTGACGTTTTTCCTTAATAACTTCTGAAAATACTGCAGCACAAAAAAATTACCCTTTCAATGATACCAATTAAGTTGCCGTAAGTTTTTTTCCCTAATTTTAATAACTTTTTAAAAATATTTTTAGGCATAATTTACAACGATACTTTTCATTGTTGCAACACACTTCAAACCGTTTCATTGTTTAAACAATTATTTTACTTCTTTTATTTGATAAATTTTTCTGTGCAATCTGTAAAGGAAGTCCTCAAGAGAGCAAGTATATAATGAAATAATCCAGTAAACTGAAAGATTATCGTTGCTATGTTTTAATTCTTTTTATCAGCGTGTTTTAAGCCAACTAGCATGCTTCTGGACGTAAAATGTGCCGTGCCAATGCAATGTTGAAATCAACTGCGTATTTTACTGTTAATGCAGACAAGTAACAGAACAAGTGCAAGGCTACGAAATGAACATGGGTTAAATGCCTACAGCAATTTGAAGTTTAAAAAAACTACTTTTAAGGGTATCATGAATATAAAATTATTGATAAGCGATTCGGTTGAAATTTTATTTCTGGCAATCAAGCTGGTCATCGAAGGTGGCTAGCTAATAATAAAAGCAAATGTGTGTGTTAGGGCTCTACAGACAAACTTTTGGACCACCAAATTTTCTAGTATGTACTCCAAAGTATGTTTGGAGTATTAGGTCTCCAAACATATTTTGGTGGGTGGGAATGGATTTCATCCAGTTCTTTGGGGAACGCATAAACAAAGTCCTCTAAGGTGTATCTGGTATGCTAATGATTATATTTCACATTCTTTAATCTTTTTTTCTTGTAATCACCATGCCTTGGTTGAACCAAGATGCTGTTAGACATGTTCATTTTGGTGTGAAACTGTACATTTTTCAAAAGGAATAAGAAAGTGAAGTTACAGTACCGCATAAGACTAGGCGCAAAAAGATGTTAGATAACACGGGCAGGTACGTTTCTCGTGTGACTATGACTTCACTCCACTAGGGAGGTTCATATACACAATAAACACTAAAATAACATGGCTTAAATGTCTATCACAAATTCAAGTTTAAAAATACTTTGCTAAGGGAACCTTGAATAC
>BGPR01009301.1:3427-30933 GCA_013235015.1 Araneus ventricosus | reverse complement strand
GAGAAGATAAATTTTCACGATATGAAAGTGAAGAACATAACTATAGAAAAGGAGAGGGACAGCCCTGGTCTAGTGTTAACTTCAGGATGGTGGGTTTCAAATTCAATTCCACAAAATATTCACCTTGTAAGTGGACCTGCATCAAATCAGTACTGAAGGTCAAACACTCAGATGTTGGTGTGGCATGGAAATTTGGAAAGTGGAAGGCTGGTTCACATGAGCTAATTTGTCATCTGAGCCATTGTTCAAAATTACAATATTTCTCCCAAACAGTTCTCAAGTACTCGACTGAATATGTATATTTTTGAAAATGATTTATTTACAATCTTGCTAAAACATAAGAGTAAATAAGGAATTTAATTATTTAGTCTTACCGAAATTCATTAACTTTTACTTTCTTTGGTTTCTGGTTAACTCTTCGGGCATTTCGAAAATTCCCTAAAAACGAATTTTTTATTTTTACTGATGAAACCTAATCAAGGAATTCCTTTAAAGAATATAAATAAGGAAAAAAAAAATATCAATAAAAAAACAGCATACTTACAAACTTTCAAGACACCAGCAGATGTGAATACTATATTTTCTGGTTGAATATCCCTATTTAAAGCAATGTTATGTTTTCAGAAAAGTTAACACAACAAAGATAAATCTTTCTTTTTACAATGGGGTAGAAATTTTTACGCACATAACATTCAAGAATAATTTGAGCAAAATGCAATTTTAAAAAACTGTTCTTTTTTTTTTTTGTTATAAATACAAAAATTTACAACAAAATTATTTTCATCTTTTTGTTGGATGAAAATGGATTTTGAATTCATACAATTATCTTGTTCTTTCTCAGTATTATGGAACTTCCAAAATCGAGAGTGATACTACAACAAGAATCATATTAAGCTCCTTTTGTGAGTATAACTGAAAACTATATTTTATTTCAAAGCTTTGGACACTGAGATAAAGTATGTATTTGTAGTATATATAAAAAAATTTATATATCAAAATGCTGATGATGAGAACGTCGATTAGTGACGAGTTTAGGGATTTTTAGAAACAAGGTCCATTATCATCATATGCTACTGATCTACAAGATGTATCAAAATGTTTACACAATATGAATAACTACAACATAAAAAATTACATGCATCAAAGTTTTATAACCTAAATTAAGCAGCGCAAATGTCGAATTGTGTCACTTATCCAAACTGCTAAAAAATGTTAACCGTTAGTGTCCTGGCAGTACGAAAATAGATCATTAACATATTAAGCATGGTGTGATACAACACTCACAGGCTATTTCATAGCACTGAGCTAAGACTGTACCCATACTCCAAGCCATTTGGTTACATTTTCTTCCAATGACTGCCCTAAATTCAATAATTAGTGTGTCTCGAGCTATAAGTGTTGTATTTCAGGCGTCCTTCACAAAAAGAAACCCATGGGATGAATGTGGAAAAGGAAGTCAGTCCACCCTCATTGCCCCAACCATGCGTTCATTCAAATTTCATAAAAATAACCTTTCCATTAATTCACAATCTAAATTAATTAATGCATTAATTCCAAAGATAATAAATGTAGTAATGCATTTGAGATCTGAAACTTTGATATGCGAATTTAATTTTTATTACTATCGTAAAGTAAAATTCACATTTTTTTGGGACACACCATATTATTTGTAAAATTCACTAAATTATTTCTATAACAAAAAACACTGTAATAAAAATATAGTAAGAAATTAAAATTCATCAGATTTTCAAACTAATCATTATCCATATTAATTTAACAATGAAAAGAATGAAGATTAAATTCATCATTAATCAAGCAAGAGCTTTTTCTTTCATTAAATAATGCACTTACCCGTGAATTATGCCATTCTTATGCAAATAACCAAGAGCTGTGAAAAGTTCTCTCATTAGGGTCTTGATCTAAAATAAAATTAACAAGCATTCTTTCAACAATTTCAGATGTTGCCATAATAAACAAAAGGTATCCAAAATATTTCATAGCAAATTCAGAATAAAAAATAAACAGATTAAATTCTCAGAAAAAAATTATTCATTGAGTTTGAAACTTACTACAGGAGGCTCATACAATTTCTCAATCTTTTGTCCGATGATTTCCGACATTAAACTAGCATGAGGTTCAAACACAAAAGCAACACTGTATAGAAATAATAAAGTAAATTTTCAATTCAATTATTTTCATTCATATTGCACAATAATATAATTTAGGTTTCATGGATGCAAAGTAAATGAGCAAATATGTTGAATATTAACAATAACGAGAGCATTAATGGTTTTCTTGATAGAAAATGAATGTTCTACTTACAGGACCGGACGAACACTCTGTTAGTCCGTGACCTGGAATGGAGTAAAAAAAAGCGCAAAATTGCCAATACAAAATGAGAGGGAAAAAAAATTGCAGCGGAGGTTTCTAAATTAATTACAAAAGTTTCTGACGAAATTCTAAAAAAGAATCTAATTTTATGTACTAATGAGCACAAAACTTTCAAGGCACTAATCCAGTAATCTATAAAAGGCAATGTCTAGGTGAATTTTGCTCCAAACTTGAGCATTGCTCTAAGAATTTTACTAACTCTTCCAATAAGTGCTGCATCCGGGGAACGCAGCTTTCCCAAACTAAAAATAATCAAGAACTATTTGCGAACAGCAACATCTCAAACAAGATTGCCAGACCACACTATATTAGGGATTGAGTATGAACTAAGTAACAGTTTAGATGTTTTTGAGTTGTTCAGATAATTCTCTGAACTAAAAGTTCGTAAAAAAATTTCGTCTGAATTACACTACTTTAAACTGTTTTTTTTTTTAAATGAAATATTTTAAGTGAAAAGTTATTATAAGTATTTGTATCAATTACTGAGTTATATCGTTTTTTGGACGCTCATTAAAAATGTAAAAAAGACCATATATCTTTTTTTTTTATTTTTAGAATGCTTACATTGTACTTCCATAGGGGCGCAATTTTTTACTTTTGCACGGTGCAGTTCAAAGGCTAAATCTGACCCTGCTACTTATTTAAAATATTAAATAAAATTGTGTTTCATGATAAGACCAGAAAATTACAAACATATGATACACATACAACAAGATGACAATAATAAATAAAATTGTGTTTCATGATAAGATTTATAAGAACATTACAAATATATAATACATGTACAGCAGGATTAGGTTAAAAAATATCAAACATCTAACTAAATCTAAAATTACCCTAATGGCTCGCATACCATTTTACACTAAATTCAATGGAGAGTGTAAATTTACTTTGTTTGCAAACAAGCATAAATGTTTCAAATCACTGTATATTTCACCGATTCCAGTTAACAATTTTTCAATGCTCCTATGTTTTTGATTGATAAATGTCAGTCATGTAATTGCTTACAACCTCAAAACTTTACTCAGACAGCAGATATATATATAAATCTGATAAGTATGAGGGGAAGTTGGTATGTAGGTTACAAAAGCCATTTAAAAAAAAAAAATGGGAAACCAAGATATTTCTAAAAGCATGTTTCTTTCTCAGCATAATTGTCATTTATATTGATCTTATTTCTTTATCAGTTTTCTAAGACCTGCTGTATAAAAGTCTTTGGATTGGTCTCAGAAACTTACGTACCTCTTGTTCACCGTCTGTACCAGCTGTGAAACGCTTGCCACCCAAATGCAACTTAAGTGGACAATCTTGGAGCTAACTCTGGGCTTTAAGGTTGAAGAAGTTGCCAATGAAACTGTCAATTTTCTCCTCGATTAATCAAGCTGTATGAGCCCTAGCATTGTTGCGATGGAACGAAATTTCCCTGTGTCAATAGGCTGGATGTTTTCTTCAAATTGCATCCCAAAGTTTCGATACAATGTTACAATAGTTTCCTGATGGAACAAACAATTTGCACTGGAAACAAAACACCTTTTCTTGTGAATATCCTTGGCCAGAAGTCCTTTTGCCCACAAGAAATGAGCAACACTTCTCTGCTCTTCTAGCTTACACTCCTTGAATACAGTCATTTTCAAATGCAGCTGCACATATGTAAAGCTGTTGCCTCATAAATTCGAAATGAACATCATACAGCTGAGTTGTGCTGCCACTTAATGACATATTTGGTAACAATTTACGACTATTTCCCGAACTCCCATATCGATTTGTAACCTACTTACCGACCGACCCCAATATATCTTCTATAAGTATTATTCAGGCTTTAAAAAAGGCTATAGCCATATATTTTATGTGGAAGATTTAAGAAGGTTCCATGACAATTAAACAGTTTATTAATTAAAAACTATGTTTCTATATGCAGAAAATATTTTATTATTAATATTGCCATTCTTAATAAATAAAAAGTATTATAGATATTTTAAATGATTTTATTTATTTACTTTTGAGTAATAAAATTATTTAAAACTCACAATGTTTAATTAAAATCTTGTACCATTTTTAAAAATTTATTAATTAACTAATGGAAAAAATTAGCTTTTGATGAGTTTTGAAGGTTATTTGATGCAACTGACATTCTCATTTTAATGAAAAATAAAGTCGCAGATGATAAGCGGATTTTGTGTTTTATAATATTTTATTAACATATTAAAAAAATTGAAACTATTTACAGAAAAGATAACATTCTAGCATTATTTTAATGCTAATATTAAATATATTCTTACTATTTTGAATATAATATTTACACCACATAGCCATCAAGAATGGATTTGATATATGATTACTGTAACCTTTATTATGCTATAAGTATTTGCTATGTTGCAAAACCCTAAACTTTTACACACAAATATTCAAACATAAGGAAGGTTTTGGTGAATATTTTGTAAAAATTAATTAAATAGTAAATTTTTAATTAATAAAAAAAACATTTTCATCCACAGAAATGCCAGATATGTCACTTGGTTTCTAAATGTTTTTAAAAATGCATACCATATTTTTAGAAAGAGGGAGTATATGCTTAAATCTTTCTGCAACTTCTTTAGGTCATACTTCAAAATTTCATTAACATATTAACCATCATGATAGGCAATGCAACGTCTGTTCACAGACTCAATCATAATTAACAAATAATATAAATAATTGAACATCTTTGTATAGATGATAAAAAAAATTTAAACAAAATCTTTTGAAAAGTGCATCTATTTTATTTTGATATTAGGGATGTAAGTGATTTGGCCAAATTTCAGAACAAATACCTACTTTTTAAAAACATTTTACTTTTGATTTTAAATAAAATACTGCTCAAATTTTAAATGAAAAAAATATTGCATTTTTATTATTTGTATATTTTAAAAAAATATTAACACTTTGATGCATTTTTTGTGATATTCTATATATCTTAATTACAATAATAAAATATTAGAAACACTCTTCATTTTTGGACTTACTAAACAGAAGTTAAAAAGTCATCATTGCAGACCATGGCAATGACAAACACAAACGAAAATTCAGTGGATAAATTAAAGTTATTGGAAGTTAATTCCTATTTTTATAAATATTTCTAATAGCTAGGATAGAATGTCCGCTTTAATTGCGAGAGGTGTGTGTGTGTGTGTGGGGGGGGAATTCCAAGATTTGCAAATTTAGCAAGAAAATATCTTTCAGTTCCTGGAAGAGCAGTATACAGTGAGCACTTATTTTCTGAAGCTCGTAACATATATGAATGAAACCAAACAGAACACACTTCTTCCGGAAAATGTTGAACAATTATTGTTCTCGCATCATAATTTCAGATTTTACAATGATAAATGATACGCAACATTATTAAATACACATAATACAATGCAATTTTAAATTGGGTAAATGATAGGACATTTTTTAATAAATATACTGAATAGTAATTCTGCAATATTCTTTATTAAACATATTAAAAAAATTATTACTCTGAATATATTCGGCCGAATACTCGTTACATCCCTAGTTGGTATAAAACAGACAGAACTTCTATTAAATTTTCTCTCCGAGAACATACAGTTTAAAAAATTATAATCTTGTATCGGATTCCTAATTAGCAATTGATTCCTCCCAATTGGTATTGTGGGAATTTCATAACTTCTTTCTTGATATCCGATTGTAAAATTTCCTTTCTGTATCCATACAGCACTCCTCTGTGAATTCACAATTCAATGACACAAATAATTTTTCTCTAAAGATGGAACTGACGGATGAACGTATGTTCTAAAAATTTACGAACATCAAGATACAAAACATGCTGCCATGAATAGATTTTAGTTATATTAATGTCTTATATCGAAAATACACAAATCATACACCACAGTCAGATAAAAAGACGGCAATATAGTACCCTGTATAGGCAAATCCATTTTCACGTTTCTGCGCCAGATCAGCAGAAGGTTGTTTGACCCTTGATAGATTTAACATGCATATGGTCAATCGTCTAAGAAATCGGGTCTTGAACCTACAGCCACAAGGCCTGTCCATAAATGAATCGATTGATGTTAAAAAGGGACTTCTGACATTTAGAGAGCTGACTGCTACATTGATTTTAAAAGGGCTCTTCTACGAAGAAGCATTCTTCTAACATCACATGGAAACTTTGATGCTGTACCAAAACGTGTCTATGAATGGTAGAAGCCCCGTTTTTACACCAAAGATGCATTCACCTTCACCAAATTAAAAAAGAAAATAAAAACGTAATTTCTGCCCGGAATGCAGAAGTCTCCTTTTAACATCAATCGATTCAAATAGAAACGGATGCTATACAAATTCAACAGCAACAGATTTTATTAAAATCCGAGTCAATGAAGATTAGATAAAACACATGCAGCTGATGAAATAGACCAAATAATCTCATTGGAACTATTTTAACAATATCAGAAAAGAGTTACCCCCACCCCGCTTAGGCATCTAGGTTTAATTGAATAATAATATTCGGAAACTGACCGCCGAGTCCTAATAGCCATCACCGGCAATGGCCCAAATCCTCCTGAGGGAGGTATGTCCCATCATCGGAGTGGAGGTAACTCAACCTCACATCATTACTATGCCCACCAGGGAAGCGAGAACCCGCTTACTTATTCAGGGATTTCTCATCCACATACTCGTAGGCACTTGGATGGGGCTATTTTAACAATATGCAGGAAATGATTAATACATAAGCAACATAAAGAAATCTTCAACCTTTACTTGTACAATACAAATAACCAACCTTAAAAATAAAAGCAGTATCCAAAAATATCAATTAAACAGTGTAAAACTGCTACTGCATATGCAGTTGGCTACAAGGAGATTATTCTAGTAGGATTCAGAGATTTGTAATACTATTAAATGGAAGTCATTTTTACCCTCTCATAATAAGTAGGGATGCAACAAATAGCGATACCTACTTTTTAACTTTTACTTTTGATTTTAAATGAAAAAAATGATTTATTTTTTATTATTTGCATATTTAAAAATATACTAACACCTTGATGCATTTTTTGTAATATTCTAAATATCTTAATTCCAAAGATAAAATGTGAAAAACCCTTTTCATTCTGGATTTGCTAAACAGAAATATAAAAAAACATTATTTGCAGAACATGGCAATGACAAAACAAAAGAAAATTCAGGGGATAAATTAGAGTTATTAGAAGTTAATTTCTATTTTTATATAAAAAATTCCAATAGCTAGCTGTCCTAATTGAGCTGGGACAGGTGTCATTTTACAGCATTTTTCATGCTCTTTCCAGTCGTATACAACATGCCATAGGTTAGTATACAAATTTTTATGTCAAAATTTAAATAAAGATTTTCATTTTTTCAAAAAGTTCATACTTTAAAAATTTTCAAATTAATTCCATGAATAGTTTGTATTAGGGATGTAACGAATGATGATTTGGCCGAATAACCAAATATTCGGCCAAATTTTAAATGAAAAAAATTTAAGATTAAATAAAATTGAGTTTTTATCATTTGTATATTTAAAAAAAATGATAATACTTCTATGTATATTTCTAATATTTTAAATACCTTAATTCCAATAATAAGAAACTCTCTTCCTGCTTCAAAGAAATTAGAGTCTTGCAAGACAATGACAAACACAGAAGAAAGTTGAATGGATAAATTAAAATTACTAGAAGAAAATTTCTATTTTGATAAAGAACTTCTAATAGGAAGGATGAAGTGCCCACTTAATTGGTGGGAAAAAAAGTGTAGAAAAATTTCCAAGGTTCACAAATTTAGCAAGAGAATGTCTTTCAGCACTTGCAATTGAACATATATTTTCTGAAGCTGGTAATATATATGAAAACATAGAGAACAGAATTCTATAAATGATATGCAACATTATTAAATATACTTATGTACTATTACAATTGAAAAAATATTAGTACATTATTTTTTTTTGTAATAAATGTACTGGAATGCTATTCAGCAATATTCTTTATTAAATATATTTAAAACAACATTTTTTAGAAACATTTATCTTGAATTTATTTTGCCGAATATTTGTTTAGCATTCGTCCAGATCGAAAATTCAGGAAAGTGCCGAGTATGCCTTATACTTAATAGTCACTGCACCACTAGTTGGTATTATATGTGTACGAAACTAAACAAAACAGACTTCCTCCTGAAATAATTTCAGACTTTGCAATGATAAATTATATGCAACTTGAACACCTATGCAACTTAAAATTGGGTAAATGTTAAGATTTTTTGATAAAAAATGTACTGAAATGTAATTTTGCAATATTCTTTGTTAAATATGTATTTAAAGAGCACATTTAAAAAAAATTACCATCCCGAATATATTCTGCCTGCCGAATATTCATTACATCCCTAGTTTGTATTGTTGTAAATCAACTGGCAAAATATAAATTTGGGATGATAATGGATTAATTGTTAAAAAAATTTAAAACTAAAGCTTGTTTTTCAATAATTCTCTGTATTGAGCTGAATAATAGAAGAAAGTTAGTATTTACACTTCCATGAAAATATGAATGCTAACCTGAAGAAAGAACACAACGTGATTTACAACAATTAAACTATTCATGTATTTAATTTGAAAATATGTACTTCTTAAAAAATTTAAAATTTGACAAAACATTTTGTATATTAACCTATAGTAGGATGGAAAGAGCATGAAAAATGACACCTGTCCCAGCTCAATTACGAGAGTTGCTAGAGCAATTCAAAAATTTTCCGTTTGCGGTTTTTGAGCAAATTTTTGAAAATTTACATTGCTGTAATTCAGAAGGGAGTCCACATATCTCAATGAAATTTGCTTTTTTTCCCCCGAGCTTATATCAATAGTACATCTCTGTCAAATTTCATGAAAATCTGAGATGGTGAGGTAAATTTTGTTCAAAAACTGTGTGGATTTGACATGGAATGACCCGATACTTATGTACAATGCAACTTAAAATTGGGTAAACATTAGGAGAATTTTTAAATATATGTGCTGAATAGTGATTTGGCAATATTCTTTACTAAATATGATTAAAAGCACATTAAAAAAAAGTTATTACCTTGAATTTATTTGGGTGAATATTCCTTATATCCCTAATAATAAGGTGATGATTAATTTGACATTAAAGAAAGAAATTTTTCATTTGAATTTTTTTTTCACAGTACAGAATCTGTATTATTAAATGAAAAATCATAGGACTACCATACAATGCACATTTTATTTTGCATCTTTGTATAAGGATAAATGAGAAATATTTTTTAAACCAAGCAAACAATTTGGTTTTCCCTGACTCAAGTTACAACATTTCCCTGATTTACGGCTACTAATCATATTAGTTTCCTGGCTTTCCCCTACTCAGAATCACAGTATGTGTACAATATACATTATTAAAAACACTTTTACCATTTATTTAATATGAAAAATATTTTTATGAAATTTAATTTTTAAAAAGTGGATTGAACATAATAAAATCTATTAAAATAGTACATTACATTTCTTATATGTAAAAAATACTGGAAATTTTAACAAAATACTTTGCTTCTAAAACTGCATAAGAAACATTAAAACTACTCTTTGCAACACAAGTTAAATTATATTAACAGTAAAGGTTATTATGATCGTTGCTCAAAACTTTAAAACAGTTCAATAACTAATTAGTGCTCTTTGCATGGGTACCAGAATAATATGTTGCAGCATAAATATAAAAATGGTATAATTATATGAACCTAATTAATATACATTTTAGCAAAGATTTAAACAAGAGAAATTGCCAAAATATTACTTCAAATCGTTATCCTTTAACAAATCATAAGAAAAAAATTGCTCTAATAAAAAACTTATGCTTTTATAAATGAAGTTTTTTTTTTCAAATTTCATTTATTATTAAAAATAATGATAGACATAAGATACTAATTTATGGATAATAACTTGAGTAACTATTAATTTTTCCTGATTTTTAGATATTTTTACGAATTTCCCCCGACTTTTCCAGATCGATAGAATTCCCCGACATCCAGGTTCTGTCGCCACCCTGTTTATTTATCAGAGCTGAATGACAAATGAACAGTTTATACCAGACCAAGATAACTGAGTGCTTGAAGGGTTGATATTTGTAGCAAAGACTAATGGGAATGATATAACATAACCTCAAGCAAATTCTACTAGATATTTATAAAATTAAATAGAAATTCAAAATTAAAAAGAATACATACTCAGTTAGTGTATTTCCAGCAATTGTTTCATAGAACTTCAATATGTTATTTTGATCCAAGTCACTTATAATTTCCAATTCTTGCAAGATATCAGTTAATTCTACAGAAAAAGAAAAATTAATTTTCATGTATATTTGCTTTAATGAAAAGAAGTTAATTATCAACATCATCTAATTATAAAAAAGATAATATTAATAAGTCTGAAAATTAAGATAAAAAATTAAATTTCAATGGTGGAATGATAAATTTAATACATCGAATTTGTGCATGTCCTTATAATTTTTGATAAGAGATAAAATAAATGAAAATATACACAAGATTAAAATTTACCATCATCAGGATCCTGGGTTTCATTATAAATAACCAGAGTGATTTCTTTTTTGTTTTGTAAGTCCTTACCCCTGCCTAGAAAAAGAGTAGATATTAACCTAAAGAATTTTTATGGACGTTACTCACATTTATATAATACAGGGTGCGTAGTGAGAAATTGCTGCAAAAATTAAGTACTTTTAAGCACCTTAGCCAAAAAAATTAAGCACCTTTGGACATCATGCATACGTATATCAATGCATTTTCTAAGCTTAGGATGTTTACTGTTTTATAATGCATAGTTTTTATTGAAAAGTTTTAAATATTTATTTTGTGTTTGCACAGCGTCTTCTATTGTAAAATAAAGTATGCCCTTTTGGTTTGACAAAAAAAAAAAATAAATAAAAAAAAAAAAAAAAAAAAAAAAGAAAATGCAAATTGTCATTACCAAAAACTAAGTCAACTTTTTTAAGATTAACAACAAAAATCTGTGATCTTTTTTCAACATTTCTTAAAATTAGCGAATTACCAGTTAATTTGCCCCATAGGGATAACCATTCCAGTATAAGGCGGTGCCCATTGTTGAAGAAAGAAGGAGTGAAGAAGAGGCCATTAATAGTCCAGTCAACAAAGGGTTTAAAAAAAAAACACCATTAAATCATATAGTGTTGAAAATCAGTACACATATCCGTGAGAGGCTCCTGATGAACATACTAAGGAGGGGATCTCGCGCCACCCATCTTGGATTTTATCTCCCTTTTTTTTAGTTTTTCTTGAATATCTCGAAAACTACTTAACCCTTTGCACTCCGTTGTTGCCAATAATGTGCCATTTAACATATGAATTGAATAAGGCTGGAATGCATAGGGTTAACTTTCAAATCACACGTGTTACAACAAATTAAAGAACGTAAAATTCCCTATAAAAGCATGCTTTTATTTTTGTTCTAGCTTTAATAGTTTCAGAGATAATGGGCTTCAAAGTTTGCTACCATCTTGGATTTCATCTCCCCTTTATTTTCTCTTAAATATTTCAGAATTTTACGATCATTAATTTGTTGCATTACATGCAACTGAAAATTGAATAGTTTTTGAGATATCCAAAAAAAGACTAAAAAAGGAGGAATGAAATCCAAGATGGCAGAAAGCTTTGAGACCCATAATCTCAGAAACTATTAAAGCTAGAAGAATAATAAATGCATGTATTCGTAGGGAATTTTGCACTCTTTAATTTGTTAAATCAATTGTAATTTGAAAACTGAATAATTTTCGAGATATTCAAGAAAAACTAAAAAAAGTGAATGAAATCCAAGATGGCGGCACGAGCCTGCCTCCTCCAGGAGCGGGGACTTTTAGCATGTTCATCAGGAGTCCCTCACGAACATATGCTCCAATTTTCAAAACTATAAGATTTAACGTTTTTTTCACCCCCATTATATGCCTTCGTTGATTGGACTAGAAGCATTATCTTAACATGTGTTGACACCCCTGGATCTATCTCGCCCTGGATTCCTTCCCCGAATTCTTCCTTTTCATCTGTTTTCTTTCTTGATACATCCGGTAAACAAAGCTTTACGACTCTGCTTTCGATTTATCGTATTCAACGTCTGGGGAAACAAAACAAAAAAGGGAAAGTTTTATTTGCACTTCTTTAGAAAATTAAGCACTTTTTAAGGACCTTTTCTTCAAAATTAAGCACTTTTAAGGTGCTTAAAAATGGTTTTCAAATTTAAGCACTTTTCATGACTCTACACACCCTGTAATACATAGCAAAACCTGTATAAAACAGAATCTAAAGGGACTATAAAAAAATTCCATTTTAGACAGGATTCCGTTTCTTACAGGGCTCATTGGTATAATTTGTATCAATTGAGGTATAATTTGTATCGATTCATTATTTAAGTAAAATCAAATGTAATAAAAAAATCTAAAATTAGCAGAACCCCATAAAAATATAAATATTATCATATCACATTTAAAACTAAGATTTAGAGGAATTTTAAAATTACACAATAACAATAAAAATTATGAAAACCCTACGTATTTTACTTTAATAATATTACTTTTGAACACTACATAGAAATAAATAACATAGTCATTACTTATTCTAAAAAAGCTGATTATACTCACTCCAAAGCTACAAATTTAAGGAAAATAAGCTTATTTGCTAAATCTGCATGAAGAAAGAAACAAGCCAAAGTATGGGAATTTGGTGTTGAAAGTCAAGAGTATGGTTATAATGGAAGAATACCTTGGCATAACAGAACAATTAGTTTCTAAAAATAAGTTACAAGATTAATAAGGGGTTATCGTATATGGCAGTTAGAAAGCATAAGGGAGGGAATTAATATATTAGGTAAACAAAATCTTGGTAAGACTTAAGATAACGAGCGGTTTCTCGCCAACCATCCAAAAAGTCACTAAATATCCACCATGTTGGATGGTTTCAAGACCACATTTGGCGAGAAACCAATAAAAAAAAAATTCAACTTGGCGGACTGCCCGCGTTCTTAAGTCAAGCCAAAATCTTTTAACATGCTAATGCATTAAAACAAAAACTAATAATAGCTTTTAGTTAGCTCAACAGCAGGCAAAATAATCAAATGGGCTACTTTTCTATTACTGAATTACAAAAATACATTCCAATTCTAGCAAATTTTTGTCTCTAAATGTGTACCTTAGTATAAAGGTAGTGGTTACAATGTGTTCCTGGGGGAAGGGGGGCCACTTCCTCAAAGAGGCACCACAAAATATTAGATATTCTTCATAAATTTTATTGACATTTTAAATTCAATTTCATAGGTTGTGACATTGTGAAATAAGTGGTTTGCATGACCTCCTTTAGATGCTGTACACTTTGCATATAAACAGACATGGCTGCCTGTTTCAATTTTTCAGACTCCCAATGCTCTTTGATGATTTTATTTAAAATAATTACAACTGTTTTTTCTTAATTTCCCTCTTTTAAAAAAATAATAAAAACGTTTCAACATTGCTTTCTGGCTATACAGGCTCGAAAATTTTCCTACTTTTGTAGTCATTCCCTCATATTTATAGTTTTGACTTGGTTGAAGACATTTTTTGGCTAGTTATTTCATTGTAATTTTTATTAAATTATCAAAAGTATTGTATCGCTCTTTATGATTCTTATTATCAGGTCAGCGTCTTTAAAGTTAACCAGCTTTGGTTTACTTTAGCCTTGAGGTTTGACATTCGTCACGACGATACAAAATTTTTATGCCCTCAGCCCCCCTAGACTTGAATCCTAGATTCGTCACTGACTACAAGACATCAGGAACAGAGCACCAAATAACAAATAATTCATCATATATGATGAATTATTTAATATTATACAATTAAATATATAACATAAATTAAGTAAAATATATAATTGTAAATTTAACCATGTTATGTAAGAAGTTAAGTGGAGACAGTACATGGTTTCATTATCTATTAACTAAGTTTTGGTTGTCAGTGAAAGATGAATATCCTCTCTTACGTGCTGAAAAACCTCAAAAAATTTTAATTCCATTTCTACTTCTTATTTGTGCAAAGCTAGATTTTTGGTAGTTGATGTCATGAAATAAAAATGAAACAGGAAATGTGGGTAGCTGTGCCCAGTTCAATAACACAGTTATAACTCCACAATTAAGAAAATGTGTCGAAATCAAGAAGATAGTAAAATTTGTTCAATAAATTTTTATGCGACATGAAATATATTTTATTTTTACTGCACTTGTATAAAAAGTACTTGTTGGAATTTTTCATAAGGCACCTTGAAAAAAAAAAAATCAGAATTTGCCATGGGTGCTATGAATCAAAAAAAGTTATGCACCACTGATGCGAAGTTTTTGTAATTCGCCCATTAGTACATATTTTGGCAACTGAGGTGCTAATCAGGCTAAAGGAAAGTACGAAACAAAAGAACTGTAAATTAAAATACACTGGCAACATTTCCTTTTAGTTTCTGAAAATGGAAAATATAGGAAATATTAAAACAGAAGTAGTGCACATGCTCATGATTTCTATTTCTTTGGCTTTCAAAAAAAAAAGAAGCCACAAAAATCTTATTAAACATAACTAAACAAAGCTAAGAAGCAAGTAATCATATATTTTGTACCTAAATATTTGATACATTTGATTAAAAGTACATCACACTATTAATAAGTTTAGCTGCCTATTACCAGAACCGACACAAAAATAGTTTCTATTATGAATCATTAGAGAAATAATTTAATTTCACTTATCAAGAAAATTGCAGAAATATTTATCATTTGTTGATAAGTACAGTAATATTAAATAATCTTCTATTGACAGAAAATGGGTTACAGACAGATTTTCTGATACCAAAACAGAATAAATAGTTATAATATACATACATAAAGATATATATAGACAAAGGAAGAAATATTAAAAAAAAAATACTAACCAAGGTGTATTTGGGCTTTTATCTTGTGCATAAATGTATACTGAAAATCTCCTTCTGTGCGCATGCTTCCCATCTGCAATCAAGAGAAAGTTACAATACCATAATTTAGCATATTATCAGCACTCATTAAATTTCAAAACTACTACAAATTTTGGTACTTTTCCGTTGAAACATGGTTTCTGACACAATACAAAAGAAAAAGAATATGCAAGCTGAAAATGGAATATAAATGTGAAAACAGAACTTGACACACAACCTGTCAACTGAAATCAATATTACAACATTTCATTCACATTATTCGACAAACACGATTCGTATTATTTAAAGTAAATTTTTTCATAAAAAGTCTTGACGTTCCTGATGGAAAACGAAAATCATTTGGTTTCGTGGAAAACTGTTCTTAAGTGTGGTTTGCACAGAATTGGTATAATTTTAAAGAATGCTTTTTTCTGTGTTTGTCGAATTTCTGTAAGATAGTACTCATGTAATAAAGAAAATATTTTCGGACGATAAGCATAGGATCACTATCTAAATAAATTTGCTTCTAAATCAATTTAAAGCTTTTAAAACACGAATTCCAACAAAACTATTAATTTCCGATATCCTCTATAACAATTATATTCAAGTTCAGAAAACAGAAAAATTTGAGAGAAAAATGTTTCACGAAGATTTTAAATGAGAACAAAATTTTTCAGAATATCCAATTCCTTTGTCTAAATTAACTTCTCTGTGCCTAAATTAATTTGAAAACGAAAGTAACTTACATTCAAAGGCATCTGAAAAGTTTCATCAAAAATACTAGGAGGTTGATGTCCATCTCCAGATGCATTTAGTATATCAAGTCCTGGTATTTTATCCATTGTATAACTGAAAGATTTAGCCACAGAATTAATTTTCGTGAAATCCAAAACAATACCAAAAGCCACAGGTTGAAATCCGCTCTTCTGATTCAGTTCAGTGGAATATGGAATACAGATGATCGGTTTTCTCCGGAAGTCTTGGTAGATCTGGTTCCGCTAAGTGAACGAAAAGATTGGTTTCCGACGAGACCAATAGGGATACGGAAAGTGAACCCCTTCTTCCAGTTCGCATATCCGTTTGCCTAGGGATCCACGATTTTTTGAGTAACAAAAATTTTTGCTATTGCTACTTTTAAATATCTATTCCAAATAACTGTTATTTCAATCACACTTTTAATTTTCAAAAAGTCTTTTTAAATGTTTTTTTTTAGTTTTAAAGTCTTTTTAGTGTTCTAAGAAATTCAAATAAAAAAAATCTGTTATTACTTCTACTTATTGTTAATACTTTCTATTAAGTTTTAATGTTTAGTTCTTTGTATTATCAACAGATGGCGCCAGGAAAAATGCTTGTAGAAAGAGATGTTGGAACTTGAGTTTCCGGGTCACAATCAATAGTAATCAATGACAGAAGTAATACTTCGACGTCAAAGCGTTGCCGCGACTATTTTTTTAAATACAATTACCACGATTCTGTCAATCAAAGAGAAAAACGAGTACTTGCTCCTTTGAGTTCCCGACAAAGCTTTGAATTACAAAAGCGACGTTATCATTCGAGAACGCATGTCACAACAGGAGGGGTGATTCACGGACAGACGTCTTAAACCGCGATGAGTGGGGAGAAGTGCGAAATGTAATATAATACCAGACAAGGTGGGGTAGGGTGATCTGCGCGGTGAAGCGTGACCTGCTTATCTGGAAGGTCACCGGTGGAAGACTCTGTTTTCCCCGGGTATTTTGTGGTGATGCGCAAGTAGGTCATGCCCATGATGGGTAAGTAGGTCATGCTTTTAATAGCGCCATCTGTTGACAGTATATAGAACTAAAAAATAAAACCTCACAAAATTATATTAAAAAGAAAAGAAATTAAAATAAAAAAAGCTTTGCCTACATTTTATACAAATGACTGAATCACATCTTTTTGACAGTAGTATTTACCACTGGTATTTGTGATTTTTTAATATTGCGTAGAAAAAAAACAGGTCGTCAAATATTCGTCATCCCAGATAGCATGTACACTTGCAGCAAGTTTGTTTTTTCTTGATATTAACTTTAGCCCATTGCAATTAGGTAAAATAGGGGAAAAATTTATATAGTTTAGAAACTTTGGTCAAAAACTTCTTTGACCTCAAGGATATCAGAACCGAAAAGTTTCCACCTCTGACCCAGATAGCACGTAAGTTTGCAGCAAGTTTGATTTTGACTTGTCATGGCAAAATTTGACGCGTCAAACTTGAATCGAACTTGTAGCAAGTTCGATGTGACAAATAGCGCCACCTCCTTTACAAATCAAACTTGCTGCAATTTTGCAAAACAAGCTTCCTGCAAAGATAGCACAATAAAGAGATAATTATCTTTGTCTCTGTTTTAAAAAACATCCGATTTTTAATAGCATCTCCTAGACCGTAATTCTTTTTTATTAATTCAATAAATCAATGATAATTTGTGAAAAAAATAACTTTTTTATAAAAAAAATTTTTGAACCATTTCCAACTTTTTATTAAATATATCACTATCACTTTAAAGAAAACTTTATCGCCTTTTTCTTAATGTTGAAATTTTAACGTTTATAAACAAAATTAAATCTAAAAAACAGTCAGTGTTTGTTGAACAATAATAACTAGACATTTTGTCCCATTTTAAAGTAATTACTTTTGAACTCTAATTTCATAATTTATGCTACTAGCAGAACGTAGTTATTAGCGAAAATTCCTCTCTCTTTGACTTCAAATCATATTCTCAACTCAAAAAATTAATGAAATCCAGAATATAGTTAAAAACTAATCGTATACGAATCGAATCGAACGATGTATTAGCGAAATCTATCTTCTCTTCTCAGAGTTCAACTGATTCAATGGTTCAATGGCGCTTCGGAACCGGGAGGTCGCGAGTTCTATCCCGGGTTGTGTTTCGTACTCTGTTTTAGCTATAATTTGCAATAAGTTTGCACGGCAAGCTTGCTGCAAGTTCGTTTCATGGTGACTTCGAAGCTTTCGTTAACTTGCTGCAAGCTTGCACTCTTGTCATGACAAATTTGTGGCAAACTTGCACTCTTGTCATGACAAATTTGTGGCAAACTTGCACTCTTGTCATGACAAATTTGTGGCAAGCTTGCTGCAAACTAAAATTGCTATCTGGGGAGGGAGGAGCTTCCCCTCCTAGGGGGAAAAACTGAAGTGAAGTGGGGTGTTTGGTCAGTTTTTCCTGGATTTCTTCAACCCTACACATTCAATGTTAAAAATGGTATGGATGAAAGTCGTAGAGCATAAGATTCTGTGTCGAATGAGTACCAACACTATACATTTTTGTTGCGGTAGTACGATTACAAACTCTTATCAAAGTTGCAATGATTTTTCAATTTTCAAAAGAAATCCATTATTCTTACAAAAGAAGACGCATCAATCAAAGATTCTATGTAAATAAAGTTTGTATGTATAAGTATTCACTTTTGTAAGCACATACATATGTCAGTGCACCAATACCAGAGCGCTAGTGTGGTGTGGAAGTTAGGAGAAAGCGTACAACTAGTCCATTGCAATGAGACCAAAAGCGACAATTAGGAGAAAAATTCATAAATTTTTGAAACTTTGGACAAATACTCCTTTGACATCAATGAAACAGAAACCATAAAGTTTCCATCCCTGAGGGGGGAACTTCCTCCCTCGAACATGCAAAACCATCAAAGCACAAAATGACCGTACCCGGCTTATTAAACAATAATTAACATTGCTTATATTTTTAACTGCAATAAATTATTTTCATAAATATTCTAATTATATGTAGCCTCGTGCTGGTCATGTTTCATAATATCTTTGATACAGTTCCAGAGCGACCAGTTGGTAACTCTGACAACCTTTACTTCGTTCTTGATGGAGGCTCTCTTATTCGTCGTGTAGTATGGCCAAAGCAAGAGATTTTTGGTGATGTTTACATCACATATATATCTTATATCAAAAGAAAAGTATCAGGAGAAATAATTTTTAATGAAAGCGCAGTTCTCCTTGACTCTCAGAGACAATTTCTAAGCAATTTTGCAAATAAGGAGCGTTTCATTTCTCAAACTTTGTAGCAACAGATGATGCTGATGTACATATTGTGAAGACCGCTGTAGAGACATATGAGAAGATTAAGAAACAAGTTGTTGTAATTGGCCAATATGTTGATCTTCTTGTTTTACTTAATGCCCTTACTCCAGACTATATGCTATATGGATATTTTCATGCTGAAAGAGGGTAAAGATAAAATCAAATATAGGTTCGATAGCTCTAAAGATCTGCGGAATTCTAATCTTGTGATCGAATGCAAAAAATCCATTTTCTTCCTTCATGCGATTAGTGGTTGTGACACAACTTCAGGGTAACGATTAATTTTACCTTTTTGGGAAGAAATGCAGGTTCGAGTCCACAGTTGCACATCTTTTTTAATGCTAGTCCAAATGAATTTTGAATTCATTAAATTTACAGTTGACTTAATTAATGGATGTGATAGGCCGTGAATATGGTGAAAATTTTGTTTTCGGAAAGCTTGTGGAATGTAGGGCCGAATTTTGCTAGTTGAAGTGTCACACCATAAGTATTTCCCTGAAGGTACTCCTTAAAATTCAAGGAAGTAATGGTTTGCAAGCTCTTCAGTTCTTCATCCTGAGTTTGTGCATCAGCTATTTGATGGTAATCTATTGGTGAAACTTCAGCAACCCTGGATAACTTATCGGCTACAATGTTATTTTCACCTTTTATATATTTAATATCAGTCGAAAACTGGGAGATATAGTTAAGTTGACGAGCTTGTCTTGGTACCGCTTTGTCAAGCAAAAGATCTTGGTTTCTTTTAATATTTGATGGAAATCTTCTATCCTAGGTTTGGGGTAGCGATCGGGAATCGTCTGAGCATTAAGCTGACGGTAATCCCCACATGGACGATAGGACTCATCTTTTTTCGTGACTAGCCCCAGTTTCAGAGAAATATTATATAATATTTGCGCAATGTTATACAATTTTATGAACACCGAGGAACACCGAATACCGTAATAAAGTATCGTATTGTATGTATCAGTATTTCTGAGATACTAGTTTTTCACAAATAATATAAAAACAATATTTATTTATAAAAATCTTCATTTTAACTCAGGATATCACTCGATTGGAGGTTTTATTACAAAAAACACCACTGGAACAATTATTCTTTAAGATGCTGAATATTATATCATACTATACAATACAATGCATACCATATTTTGATTTCTACATTTATCAGCATTGTTCAATATTTTAAGGTGAAATTATTCTTACCGTCGACAGAAGGCAGCATGATGATACCGTAACACTATATTAATCAACGTTGAATCATATGTCCAAAAATATTTTACAAAATGTTCATTTGAATAATAATGTTTACACAACCACTTTGTTTTACTGTAGATAAAAGGCGGGTCGGATTCAGCTAATGAAGTTAACCATAAAACAGCTCTCACATATGGATTATTTATTGTTCTGTGAAAAAAATTGAGTGTTATTCTCATTGTAAAAATATGCACGTGATTTATTCTTGCGAATCTTGTATTTGATTTTCAATCAATACTGTAATTATAAATGTTAAAGACGTCTCGTAACACATTGAAAGAGGAATAAATACATTTCTAAATTATTTTAAAACCTTTCGAACATATTATTATAATTACTTTTAAACCTTCTCCAGTAGCGCAGAAATATTATATAATATTTGCACATTATACAATATTATGAACACCGAGGAATACCGAATACCGTAATAAAGTATTGTATTGTATTATTGTCTTAATTTATTAAATTAGCAAACTTAGATATAAGAGCTAAAATTGCTTCCTCTTTGACTTCAAATTTCATTTTGAACTCGCAATTTTAACGATAGAAGATAATTTAATTAAAAAACTATTCAGATTAATTGAGAATGAACATGAAATTTCGTAGATATCCGAACTCTGTAATTACCAGACGGGGGAAGTAGGCCTGCTTCGTGCCCTAACTTTTCAGAATCTTTTCGGTAAATGAGGGATAAATTCTCTCTTCATTCATAGTACAGTTAGATTACCCCATCACAGAACGAGTGACTGTTGACGTCATTACAAAATAATGAACGGTTGCTACAATTGTAATAAATCTTCAAATTGGCGAAACTTAGATAGTTAAAATTGAGATTCTTGCCGGTTTTTCGCCAAAATTGCGTTGAATACCGAGCAGTGGCAAATCTAGGATTCGGGTCTGGGGGTGGGGGGAGGGCTGAGGTCATAAAAATTTTGTATCGTCGTGACGAATGTCAAACCTCAAGGCTAAAGTAAACCAAAATTCTTTAACTTTACAGACTTTACTCATCTGACAATAAGAATCATAAAGAACAATACAATACTTTCGACAATTTAATAAAAATTACAATGAAATAACTAGCCAAAAAATGTTTTCGACCGCGTCAAAGCTACAAGTGGAATGACTACAAAAATAGGAAAATTTTCGAGCCTGTCAAACCAGAAAGCAATGTTGAAACGTTTTTATTATTTTTTTTAAAGAGGGAAATTAAGAAAATCAGTTGTAATGATTTTAAATAATAATAAGAATTCTGGCTTGGCTCTTGGGGGGGGGCTGTAGCCCGATAGCTCCCCCCTGGATTCGCCACTGATACCTAGAGACGTCGTACTCCATTATAGCGGTATTCCTCGTTGTGCTGAAGGCATCGTAAGGTATACTTGTGCTAATAGGGATATTATGGCTAGCGGCATGTTAGCTGAAAAACGAATTAAAAGATAGCAACCATAATCATTCAGGTTACTGCTTGTATTTCTTAATATACGTAAATCTCAGAGAGCTTGGTTTACAGATTCCACAAAAATTTTCATGAAATAAAATATGAAAGCAAAATGTATTAGGAGATTACCTCATCTTTCAACTATGAAAGAGAAACACGGAATTAAATATTTGTTTAAACAATGGAAACGGTTTGAATTGCGTTGCAACAATGAAAAGTATTGTTGTAAATTATGCCAAAAATATTTTTAAAAATTTGTTAAAATTGGAGGAAAACTTTTAAGGCAACTTAATTGATATAATTGAAAAGGCAATTTTTTAAACTTTCAGATGGCATAAAAATAATTTTTGCGCTGTAATATTTTCGGAAGATATTAGGGAAAGACGCCAGAATTTCGCTTAATTTTTAATTAAATAAAATTCTAATTAAAATTTCAAAAAAGGGTTCCGAAGTGCACATTCCCACCCTCCAGAGTAGGTTTGTGTCAAATATCGTAGCCCCAAGTCCAACGGTCTGCCCTTTAGAGCACCAACACACACATTCTCCTTTCTTATTAGTAGAGATATAGATATATTAGATATAGATCTTATTAGATATGTAGATATACATTTATAGGTTTAACAGTTAAATTGATAATTTTTTGTTTTTCTATTAATTTATAGGTTTAAAATTTGTTAATAATTATTTTCACTTGTTTCAGCTATTATTTTATTTTGTTATGAGATTTAGACAGTAATCTGCAAATTTTTTTCAATATCAGTGCGGTACACTTCATTTCCTAAGAGACTTGTTCATAATTCTTCCTTTTCTATCATTGCTTGTCGTTCAGTCATACAATTCTTACTGCAACGACATTATACAACAAGTAATATAAATTTTTTTTTAAAGTCAATTCCTACTTAGGTCAACAAAGAAAAATTTTATTTTAGTTACTTTTTATTAAATAATTACAATTAATATAAATATGTATATACATATGACAGAATCACAATATTAAGTGGCAAAATAGAAAGCGAATTTCCTTGCAATTTTCCATTTTCCTTTCTATATATGGTGTTGACTAGAACCCAAATGAAAAAAGAATCTGAAAAAGAAATTTTCTTCCAGTGATCTAATTAATTAATTAATTAAATTTAATTAATGAATTAATATTTGAAAAAACTGTATTAACATCAAGTGTCATCTACTACAAGTTTAAAAAAATGTATTTGAACTTGAGTGGATGAACAAAAAGTATTTTATTAACGATTGAAAATTTGAACAAGATATATAAATATATGTAGGGAGAATGTGAACTAATAGTAGGAATTGAAATAGCTAATTATTCCAAATAATTAATTATTATAAATGAATTCGCTAATTAATACTTAATTACCTTTAATTAAATATAAAATTAATTATTGTTATTTTGAAGCTACTTAAATTAGAGAAATTTTGCTTGCCCCCGCCCCGTCGGAAAATTTCTGGCACCGCCTCTGTAAAAAAAACAAGTTACTTTATTCCTTCATCAAGTCAAAAATCTAAGCATTATTTTTTTATTAACTAATTATTAATTTTTTTCAAAATTAATTAAAAAAGTCAACACTTAATTTACATAGAAATGCGTAACTGTGGAATGTAGCATTATGAGTCACAGCAACCCAATGGTTACAACTGTAGCGGCTGAATTATAGCTCACGCAGCATTTAATATTTGATTGTAAATATCGTTTTCTTTTTATTTAAAGCATTTATTGTTTATCGTATTTAATTTTGTTCATCACATATATTTTTTGTGGCAACAGTAGAAAAATGTAGTTGTTAGAATTTTGTTGATCATTTCCGTTGCAAACAGATTCTTCTTGGAAAAAAAAGAAATAAATTGAATTAAAATGGAGTATTCATAGTTCATGTTGCTTCTTTCATGTTTAAATAAGTAGAAGCCAACACAACGCACAAGACGCTACTGACTGTTTTAAGCTGTGTTCTTTCCCTTTCCAGCTCCTACTTTCATTCAGTGCATGTGTGCAATTAAGCTCATTTAAGGTATATGCCTACCTTAAAATCTATTTCTATTAAAGCCCATACATTTTGGATTCCAAAAATGGTTTACTTTAGTTTCTTCGATATTTAGAAGGAAAGTTATCGCCTTAATTATGAACCGGAAGTGAAAGTTTTGAAACCAAAACTAAGCCATAGAATTGAAAACAACGCATCTAATTGGCTGTTTATTTACTCTTAAACAATGTGAATGCAGAATTTGCTTTTTAAATATATTAGTTTTATTTATTATTATTTTATACGTATCTAGCAACTGCTTCTCTACTTACGGGATATTTTATCTAAAGAAAATTTCGCTCACTCCAAACACTGTTATTAGGTAATAAGATAGCAGTTTTATTATTCAACTCAGGCGATATAGGGCTGGTATCTGTATTTAAACATCTTAATGTAAAGCTTGAACCAGAAATTATTAAAAAAATTGATTTTGAGAGGATTAAGAAATCGAAGCGACAAGTAGAACCAAAAACAAAATTAACAAGAAAAAAATTAAAATCGAAAAGAAAATCAAAATTAATTAAAAATTAAGTCAAAGAAGGCTTGACTTATAAATACTGTGAATTTTAAGTTGTTAAAATATGTATATAGTTTTTTGTGGGACTTCAAAATCTTTATTTGCGTTTTTTGGAAAACTATTTTTTTCATTTTTTTTATATTGCGATAAATCTCATTTCTTAAAAAATTTTCAATATATTCAAATGAAATTTTACCACTATGTTCTATACATCTGTAGGTATGTTGTGAACCTCCAATATAGCTTGAAAGTTTATAATTATTTATTTTAGAGCTGTTTTATTTGAAAACTTGATAGTTTTTCTTGTAAAAACCTGTTGCGTATACAAACTTTGGTATATCTCAGTAACTTTAAGTGGTACTCTAAATATTCTGCTTCACGACACAGGTAAATGTATAACAAATATATTATTGAAACAAAAGTGAAATACATGGATTAGAATTTGTTATAAGACGTTTGGCGTAAACGTTAATTTTTACTAAATTTTGACCAAAAATGGCCAAAATTTCGAAAATAAATTTTTTTCACTAAAATGGCATTTGAATTCACAGTTTTATACACTATTATAACTGAAAACATAAATGTTGAATAAAAATTTCCTTTTTTTCAAAAAAAGTGCTCCGAAGGTCGGCAGATACCTTAACGTCTAATCAAAACAGCTTTTTAAAGTATAATTACAAGCTGGTCCGACATTGTTTTTTTTCTTTTATACTACAGTGGAACTTGGCTAATTGAAACTTTTTTTAGTTGAATTCTTCGATAATTCGAATTTTTCTCTGTTTCTTTTAATTTCCTATTTAATATAGTGTTAATGGAACCCAGTTTTGTTTAATTCGAATTTTTGTTTTGGTCCCGCCAGATTCGAATTATCCCAATTCCACTGCAGTTGCTGCTGCGCGTTAAAAATTCTTAATCTGTCAGTTTCATTGCTATGTGAAGTTTTCATTTATTCATTTCCTTACTACCCACAATCAGTGACTGTGAAGAATTCAAAGAAGGCTATCAACGTCGGCGTCATTGTTCTAAGATATCAACTTCTTCAATTTCCTTTCTATTGTGTGTGTTTTCCGATTCTTCTAAGTTTCCTTCCTGCCTCATCAATCTATACAACGCTTATCACGAAGCATCGGTCTTCACTTAATGGATTTTTAAATACTTAGTTTGAAACAATTATCTCTCTTAAATTTTTAATCTCAATTTTGTGCCCCTGGTAATGGCATACAGGGCATGTGCCCTGCCTCCCCCACTCTAAATACACCACTGGACTAAGTCGAATGAAGATTGTGCTCTGATGTGGGGCCCCTTTTGCACGAGACCTAATTGGGAACAATAGGTAAGTTCAACAATTTTTAAAAACACGTGAAAGCAATCCGTATTTATAGAAAAAAATCATTCTAATTTCAAATATACAAGTGAAATTTTACATAAAAATTTATTTATTTAAATATTGAGGGCGAAAGATTCCCTGAAATAGCAGAAATGATGACGCAATCCGAAACGCACTCTCATTGGCCGAGTAGATTTTGACGTCACGTATGTCTTCCTTCGCATACTTCTCTTTAGCTACTTTCGTACCATGTTTTGAATCAAGGCGTTTGTTCTAGCTTACATTTTAGAAGTGAAGGTTTTGGCTTTTTTGCTATTAAACGTTTAATTTCATAATGGGTATTTGCTTTGTTTAAGGTAAATGATGGCAAAGAAACGGGACACAAAACGCCGGCTCGTAAATCATCTCATAAGAAAAGCTGTTTGTACCTTCCCTTGAATACCTTTAGTAACCGGAACAAAGCTCTATTCTATACCGCAATAGACTTCGTCTTAGGAAAAACGGGTAGATTTTCAAAAGCATCAGGCATCAATAAATTGAAGAGGGTCCCTCGGACATTCCGAGAAGACGCTGCGATTTCTGTCACACAAGACAGAATGTAAAGCTAAGAACTTGATTTTGCATGAACTGTGAAATTTCGTATGCCTACAACCTCCCCCCCTACCAAATCTAAAAAAAAACAAAAAACAGGAATATACTTATTTCAGAAGTTCCGCTCAAAATAAATTCAGCATTTTTTTAAAAAATACGCTTGTGTCTTTGAAAAATTAATTTATTTTACTCTGCTATGAAGAATATAAATTATTTCCTTTGTACAAGTATTAATTTTAAGATATTAGTTAATAGTAATTAATATAAAAAATCCGGTAAAAATAACTTATATAAAGAAACCTATACATTTATAATAATATTCAAACACGACCGAATGCGACTAATCTAGACATCTAAGGGTTACCATTTTAATCGGCAAACCCTAGATGTGCGGTGAGATAAATTTATCTATCTTTTTTTCAATTGTAATTATTGATAAGTAAATCGACTTTTTGAAGACTGATTTTGTTTTGAATAAACTCATTGAATCTAAATGATTTATTTTGCATAAAAAAATTCTGTGAATTATTTTCATGCACTACAAATGAAAGCGATTTTCATCATAAAAAAGTCATGGATTTAAACTTATATTTAAGATATTCTAATTAATTTTGAATAGTGCCATAATGTATATATATCAATGTTATGAAAGTCAAAAAATGTTGAAATAGAATGGAGAGACTGTAGTAAATCGGTAAAAGCGTATAGATGCTCATCAGGGTAAGTAAAATCTATACGAACCGCTAAAAAATTAGTGAAATCATAATGTTTTCTGCGAACAGTGCTGGCATAAGGCTAAAAACACTGTTCTTTACCCCGAACATTATGATAAACCAAGAATTTGAATGAAATATACATATATATATATATATATATATATA